>MAVT02001656.1:0-10866 GCA_001702395.2 Diaporthe helianthi
GTAGTTATAACTACAAAAACTACAAAACTACAAAACTACAAAACTACAAACTACATGTAGTTTTGTAGTTATTTTTATTACAACTCTATTGTAGATTTATATAAATAAGCTTAAAGTGTTATTATTTAAGATTATTATGATATATTATATTAGTTCCTAAACCTAAGTTAATAAACGGTGTAATAGGTATATAATTAAAATACGTTTAAATATATAAAGCTATATAAGTCGTTAGAGAAGATTATATAATATATAAAAGTAGTAGTATTAATATTTCTCTTCTATTTAATATAGTAAAAATATAAAACTTACCTTTACTTTTTTTATACCTTAGGGTTTTAATTTTATAAAGTTTACACTTATAATATTTAGTAATTATCGTAGCTATTACATTGCTAGTTATATTATATTTAGTAATGTTATAAAACTTAATTATTAAATAGTAATAACCTTTAAGTATAATAATACTTCTATTTAAATATTAAATTTAATTCAACTAAAAAGCTTTACTATATAATTTCTACAATATTATATAAGTTAAAGAATTAAGATACCTTCAATATATATTAACTATATATGTAAGTAGTTTAAATATAAACATTAGCGCCTTTTTAAAAATAGAAATTAGTTATATTATAAAGTATAAACTAGCTAAATAATAAAACGGTTTTAAGGAAGTAAGTAATTTTATATATTATTCTATAAGTTAAAAGACGTTAATAAATTAAGGTAAAATATTAAACAATTATAATAAGTTTAGTACATTAGCGACTAAAACTTATTTTTTAAAAGACTAAAAATAAAACTAAAATAGTATATATAAAGTAATATTTACTTTTAACTTTTTAACTATTGAAATAAATAGACTTATTGTAGTATTATAAAATAAATCGTATATTAAACTTAATGTAAATAAATTAGATTTAAGTAAAATATTTAATTAATGTAAAAGCTCCTTAGCTAAAACCTATACTTTAAATCTATTAGAAGTACTATTTTTTAAGCGTAGACTTAAAAGGTAGAATAATGTAAAGATTTTTAACTAACTTAAAAGTAAACTATTTATATTTACTTAAGAAATAATATAGTAAGTAATAGAGAAATAGAATTTAAATAAAGATATATAATAAGTATAACTAAAAAAATATATTATTAAATAAATGTAATTAATGAAAATATTAATTATATATATATATATATAGATAAGTAAAGTATTTTAATACGTAATTAATATAGTATAAGATTAAGAATTAAATACCTTTTAAACCTCATACATGGATTTTAGTTTTTCAATTTCAATGCCGTTATATTTTTCATTGCACATAACTAGTGTAGTAAGTGTACAAGTATAACGTTAGGCATGTAGCTTATATATGACTTTTGTCCCGCGTGTACCGGTTGGGCCGGCGTTGTGCAGATACTGGGCAGCTCCGCAGTTGCTTAACTCGGGGTTGGGCTAAGATTGGGCACCTATAGGCCAGGGTCTTGCTGGTGTAGGTTGGGGAATGTGACGACACAGTGCCTAGGTAGGGATTTAATGACAGTTTACGGTCAACTTGAAAATGCAAAGGTGGACCGGGCTCTCTCGGTGCATGAGTCTAGGCACGAATATTTACCTGTGCAATGCGGAAACAGTACACAAGATGACGTAATGCTCACCCATCGATTTGGCAACAAGAAATTTGATAGTAAAGCTGAGTGTGGCTCTTTACGAGATCCGAGTCGAGTGTTTTGTGTTCACTTGATGGGGGGGGGATGTGAAACTTTCAGAACTGCTCGCTGCTGTCGGTCATTCGATCAGGCGCAGGTTCGCCCTGTGCATGAAGCGTGACGGCCCAAAGGTCAAGTGTCATTTTCAGAGGAGCCTCTCGGCACAAGTTGCTGGTATGCTTCGCCAACTACCGGGCTGGCAGCTCACCCCTTCCAGGGGGAAATTCATGAATAGGGGATGGGCCTTGGCAAAGTTTGGCGCTAGAACGAGAACACTTCAGGCCATTGTAGGCTAATGCGTCCAGTTGAAACAGTGACGCAAATTCCATCACTTCATCTTTTCCCAGTCGTCCGATAGGGCCGTTCAAGGCCAGCCCTCAACGAAGTAAGAAGGTTCAGCCCTACGAACGGGTGGGAGGCGCAGTGGGACGCGCCCAGGGATGATCGCAAACAAAGCCACCTCATTTCTTTCACATGCGCACCCGACCGAATATTAGACGACGTTGACACCTCCTTGAATGATAGAGTGGCACTGCCAAACGTCGTCTTTGATCGCCTGGGCAGAGCAATAGCACACAGGCACACAGGCACACACCAAAATGGCTGCATCCGACTCGATCACCTGGGATTTTGACCAGGCACGTCAGATGGGGGCCAAGGCCTCGTCATCCTCAACCATTACCAGCAACGTTCGCGACCTTCTAAGAGACCCGAGGCGGCCGCAGGCAATTCAACACGTCACCCTGCGCGGCGTAGCGCAAATAAGACACCTACAAAGGGGCTTCTTCACCAAAAAGCTCACGCCGGATGAGATAAAAACATTAAACAAATGGATCTCCGAGGCACAACCCGCGGAAAACAAACCGGGCCCCACTTGTTCCCAGGGCCAGGACGAACAGGACGCATCATCACTGCTCATCGCCGTCCTCTCCGAGCTTGCAAACTTAAAGACGCTCGAGGTCCAAACCTTCGACCGTACCGCCGAGGATGAGGAGGCCCAGCTGCACCCCGCAGGCGACCAAGTCACGGCACGCCTGCTCCAGCACCTCACCACCTGCAGCACCTCGACGGCGCCGGGCGGCGCCGGGCATGCGCTTGAGACGGCCAGGATCCTAGTGCCCCGGCCCGAGGACGACCCCGAGGACGAGATGGACTACTACGTGTACCCGACCTCCCTGACCCCGCTGTTCAGCCTGCCGAACATCCAGCGCATCGAGGCCCACCGTATCGACGACGGTCGCAAGCCCCTTGTCGTCGTGCCTGCGACGAATAACGCGCCGGCCACCACCACTACCACCACCAGCCAGACGCTGAGGGAGCTCCGCCTGGTCCGGTGCCAGCTGACCGAGGAGAGCCTCGCCGCCGTGCTGGCAGCCTCCCCGAACCTCACGACGCTCCACTGCGACCTTGTCCTGGACGCAGCGCACGTGAGCGACTGGTTTGACCTAGACACGGTGCGGGAGTCGCTCGATGGCCTCAGGGGCTCGCTTGAGGATTTCTCCTTTGCGCTGAACCTCTGGTCGTCGACTGCTATCGACTGTGGGAATGGGGGGAGCTGGGGTATACGCGGGTCGCTGGGGTCGCTGGGGGACTTTGGACGCCTGACGCGGCTGTCCGTGTCGCTGCCCGTGTTGCTCGGTTGGTATGTTCGAGGCTCGGCCAAGCTCGCTGATGTGTTGCCCGCTGGGCTGCAGTTTCTCAGGATCACGAATGAGATGTACTTCTGGTGGCATTATGAATGGAATGGGTTCGGCTGGGATAAGAAACGCGACGATGAGACGCCGCGATGGGGATGGATCGAGGAGAAGATTGTGGTGTATCTGGATAGCCGGCCTGGTAGCCTTGAAGAGGTGGTTTTGGACATCTCAACTTCTGATGGGGGAGCAAGAGGCGTTCATCTTCGAGACACCCTGGTGTCGAAGGGCCAAGACGTGGGGATTAAAGTAGCTGTTAATTTCAAGCCATGATACAAGAATGAATAGGTCCAGGTCATTATTCTATTTCCAGTATTGCGAAGTTGCATACATATGTACCCTAGGGTACCTTGTAGACCCCGATACTGACCCTTTACCGCCGAGAATTTCATGCAACGATCGATACTCGTACTAAAACTTGAAGTCAGCCCGTGGGAGGGAGGCTAAGAGGGTCGTCGTAAAAATTGTGTTCAATGTTATATGGCTCAGGTAGCCAGCCTACTACATATGTACACTGGGCATTCCACGTCTCTCAGTCTCTGTGAAAGAAAAATGAACTCACCGGCCAGTTTTCCAGTATCCCCGACATGATTGACAGTTATGGCCAATATAACTCACTTGTGACATTGTTTAACCTTGTCCCAACAAAGATCAATTTACATATACTCATTGTCTATCGCGCAAGTTGTTTAGATACTCTGGATACACCTAAACCTCGAAACACGTATCAGAGCGCAGCTCGAGTTTCCGCTTATGACGGGGTCACATGACTTATCATGGACCACGGGGGCAAGTTTCCTCCCTCCCAAATAATGCCCTAGACTATGGCATCTATACAAAGT
The DNA here is from genome assembly GCA_001702395.2 of Diaporthe helianthi. Classification (NCBI taxonomy): domain Eukaryota; kingdom Fungi; phylum Ascomycota; class Sordariomycetes; order Diaporthales; family Diaporthaceae; genus Diaporthe; species Diaporthe helianthi. Next base: position 4,247 of record MAVT02001656.1, read on the forward strand.
CCTAGAACCGTTTGGCACCCCCTGTGGGAGCCGATGGCGCGGTCGCAGTCACGGTGATAGGCACACGTCCGGTCGGCTGGGAATCAGCAAAGCGACCAGGGCAGACAAAGCTGATGTGGTTGACCGTGAATTCGGGGAAGGGCTCCGGCAGCTCCATGAGTTCGTCTTTCAGGTCCCACCATCTGAGCGTCTCGATCTTCTGAGATGTCACGAAGAGGTTGCAGCCCCAGGTTATTTGGCCGTCTTTGATTACTTGTTTACCAGCACCACAGGGTATTAAGGCTGAAATACGGAAGAGCTTCTGTTAAAAGAATGGACCTCTTTGATATACATATACATAGCTTCGGGATAGAACTTACGTTTTCTCGGGGCGATTTCATCAGAGAGTGCACGACCTTCATTCTGCAGTCCAAAAACTCCTAGACGCGTACGAGGGCGTTTCTGACGGTCTGCGTCTGAGACTTCAGGGTCAAGGTAGAACTAAAACTAGTGTTAGAGCAATCGCACACTTGAGGATATAAAGGTCAATCTAGACAAATTGATCAGGACATACCGTATGCAGCGCAGCAATCTCCGCACAGTTGCCCTGGGCCTTGTGCTGGCCGGCGACTGGACTTTTATTTCTCATCTGCAAACTGGTGCTGCATCTTTCCAGTGCGAGTACGACCTCGGGCTTCAAGCTTGTATCCGCGTATGTGTAAAAGTACGGCCCGCCCTTAACAGGTGAAGAAATGTAGACACTGTTTCCGATGGCCATGGCTGCCATCGACTTGGGCCGCAGCCATGTATTTAGGCCGGTTTTCGGGAACTCTCTAAACATCTCCTCAAAGGCGAGGCGGGCGATGCCGTAGATCTGGGCGTGGCTGAATAGTTTGACCGTGTCCTCTTTAAAGGTCAGTTTGGCAGAAAATATGATGCGTTTTGCATCGTCGTTAGCTCCCTGGTCAAGTTCTATACCGAGCACAGGTACTTGTGCGGCGACGTTGAGAAGAAGTGTGAAGAAAACAAAGAGAGCGTGGAAGTTGAGACTCCAGCTGGTCTCCTTCTTGAAAAGCATCATGTTTGAACTCTATGCAACTCTGAGAGGGCTCCGCACGTGCGAATGTCAAGAGCGAGTGAATATGAAAAAGGATTGTATAGCACGAGGCTGAATGAGAGACACGGGTCGGGAACTCAGTGAAGTGAACGGGATCGCTGAAGAGGACAAATCTAGGACATGCTCCACCGCGATGGGCGAGTGGGATATCTTGTACATTCCTTCCAGATCCCTGCAAGGCTTTGAGCCATGAGTCGTCACATGTCGATTTGACAACCAGATGACGTTCCAATCTACATGAGGTACCTACAGTAGCTGCGCGCAGGAGACAAATCCACATGACTCCTCGGCTAGCTAAATTTATTCGCCCTTGGAGATTATGTCTCTCGGCGCCAGTACAAGTCACCGATCGAGCCGTTTTTTTTGCCAAGAGATATGGTTTGTTAGACTGATATTCATCAGGACGGCGGAACATTCGGCACGCAAACACCTTGCGATATGATATGATTGTTCGGAAACTGAGGCTGAGCTGCGGGCTTAGCTGCGGGCGCGCATGCCGACTATGCTATGCTTTGCCAAGCGCATATGTCAGTCAGATTAAGCATGAGGGTCGCCCCGGTAGATGATTTACTCCGAACAGAGACACGCAGCCCAGCATGAGAACCTGTAGACCGATATAGCTACGACGAGAGCAGGCGAGTCGGGGAAGTCCGACGCACCCCACGCTCAAACCGCTGCGACTAATGTTAGGGGAAAACAAGTTACAAGCTGAGCATCCCCCCTCCCTCTTAAAAATCTGGCATGCGCACAGATTACCTAGCTATGGGCATTTCAAATTTAATAGCAAGAATACATATAGGTCCTTTTAAATCCAAAAAATCTATCAGTATTTTGAATTTTACAAACCGGGAGGGGGGGTGCTTACTACCTAGGTAATTAGGATTGTTTTTCCCTCACTAACAGCAGTACTGCCCACGCCCATCAAGACTTGGCATGCCCCATGAATTGCCACAGCACCAGGCAAGGACCCGCCAAAGACAGTTTTAATCTATGTAACTATATTTGGTTTGCAGCGGGGCAATAAGAAGAGGACCGGGCGCTTCAAGGCTGAGAATGATCCGGGGAATCTCAAGTGAGTCCTTAATTTTAGATATGTCTACCCGGGAATCTGGATCTTGGACAACATCCACGTGGTGACGTTCGACCAATATTACAGCTACACGAGAAGCTGACATCGTTGCTGTTCAGGACATGTAGGCCGCCTCCAACTCTTCAGTCCACTCCTTCATTCTGCACCAACATCAACCATTGGCTGTCCTTCGTCACTCATTACTCGTTTTTCTTTTCTTCTCTGCCTTGGTTACTCGATATGAAGCTCGAGATCCTCCTGCTGGGTGCCCTTGCTAGGTTCACCACAGCACAAGTTAATTATGGAAATGCCACTCTTGTTGCCAATGATCAGTGTCAGGCGGCCGTCTTCGACGCATGCCCGGCTGACGGATCTGCTGCGCACCGCTGCTTGTCTGTACCTAACGAAAATAAGTGAGTCTGGAGAGGGTTTCCACATAATTGCCACCTAGGCAGTAGTATACATATACATATCTGAATGTCATACTAACCTCCGGTTCAGAGGAATTTACGAGGATACATGCGTCTCCAGTTGCGCCACAGACTCCCCATGTGTTTCACGATGCGCTAACGCTAATCTCGGAGGAGGATGGTGCGGTGCAAAGTACGTAAACCTCTGGCTACCCTTGACTTCAACCCTGTACTTGCATCTTTTCTGACGAATTCAAACAGCAATCTTTGCGTGTGTGACGGCGGCTGGGACACGGCCTTTGCAGCTCCACCCGACCCGTACGACTTGTCGTGGGTGAGGAAGTGGGCCGCTATTGGAGACTCATAGTATGTTGAGCCGCACTCCATGAAAGTCTACCTAGGTAGAAATCACAACTGACGCAAAACTCCCTCAAGCGCCGCTGGTATTGGTGCCGGTAGCCGTTACCCCGACACGTCTATACACTGCGCTCGTTACGACCAGTCCTATCCGGCCTTCATACAAGACCACGAACTCATGCCACAGGATCCTGCCGCGGCTTTCGAGTACCTGGCCTGTTCTGGCGCCACCAGCCCAGAGGTCCTAGCCAACCAGATATCGAAGATGGGCACGGGATATGACCTCATCACCGTCAGCTCGGGGGGCAACGATGTTGGCCTCAGCGCCATCCTGAACGCGTGCGTGTTCCAGTGGAACCCGTTCAAAAACTGCGAGAACGAGATGCAGGCCACCCTTGAAGCCATCCGGAATACTCTGCCGGGCAACCTGGACAAGTTGTACGCGGGCCTGGCGGACAAGATCAACACGGGCCGCAAGATCTACGTTACCGGCTATGCTACCTTCTTCGACAACACGACGACAGCATGCGATAACACCACCTGGTCATTCTGGTACAACTTCATGAACAAGCAGTACCTGACCACGGAGCGGAGGACGCTGATGAACGAGCTCACTCAGGCCACCAACGCAGCTATCGAAGACGCCGTGGCCAGGGCCGGGCCCTCCTTTGAGTTTGTAGGCTACGACCAGTATTTCACCGTGTTACAAGGCCGCTACTGCGAGGCTGGCGTGAAGGAGCCCCAAGGAGACAGGGACGGCCTACTCTTCTACGAGTGGACCAGCACCGACAAATCGTCCACGCTACTACCAAGGGGCATGGACGAGTCCGAACTCTTCGCAGACGAGTGGGGTCTCATCATGGCAGGCGACACGTCTGACCCGGATCCAGAGAAGGAGAGCATGCTAACACTCCGCACCGAGACATCCAAGCGGACGGAAGAGGGCATTCTCAGCTCCTTCGGGGGCGACGTCGTCCAGCCCCGACAAGACGGCACCGACCAAGAGCAGCCGGGCGTCAACCAGACCGTCCGGGGCTCCATCGAGCAGATGCTCACAGAAGCCATGGTCCAGAACAACACCCTGATCGTGTCCCTCCCCGACGGTAGCGGCGCGGACCCCGTATACCGCGGCCGCTCCAGCCTCACCGTCTCGGAAATACTCAACGACAAGGTCGAGCGCGTCTTCCACCCTCAGCCGGGCGGCCACGCCATCATCGCCAACCTGGTGCTCTTCCGGATGTTCGAGGACAACGCCGCCGTCATCAAGGCCGATGCGATCGCGCCCAGCGAGGCGGCTGGCTGTCAGGTGCTGACGAGTAGTAGCAGGCCTAACCTGCCGGATACCATCTCAGGCGTGAACACGAACTGCAAGGAAGTTGCGCAAAATTGCATAAATTGCTTGGATAGAGCGCATGGTCTCGCGACTTTCGACTGTGTTTTTGAATATCGCTCGGGTTGTAATGCTTGCGGTGGCGGCGATGGATGCCCTTGCTAATGGCAACAGCATTGGGCGCGTACTTAGGGTATAGGATAAATGCTCGGTATCGGCCAGTGATCAGTAGTCTCCTTCATGTTCATTTTGCCTTTCTACAGTCTCGCCTCTTTGTAGCTGGAAATTTAGCAGTCTGTATTACCTAGCTGTTGTCTTTTACCTTGAAGGCTACACCGGTATATCCCGAGGTCCCCTTGCAAGGGAGCGTCACATGCAATACTTCAGTGACGACAGCACATCTCTCAGTGGTGTTGTTCTTAATCCGTAGACAACCCAAAGGCGTACGGTCCCTTCATAAAGTGGTAAACGCTCAGTGACCCAGCGTTTGCAAAAGACACAGTGTCAAAGGACCCCGTTGGAAATAGTGAGGCCAGCCTTCCTAGGTCCTACCGGAGCACATACCACAGTGACTCAGGGCACACGGTGGTCTTAAACATCACGCGTGCTACATGGGCTTTAATTCCACCGTACCAAGACATGCACCCAAATCTATTTGAATAAGGATAAAGCAAGGAGGCTGATCATCAAACTCGGCTGTTGGGGAGCTGAAAGAGATGGTCAAGGATATATCATGGTGCGCGGATGAACATAGGCGACTCTTCCGTATGTAGCGGGAAAAAGACATAGGACGTTAGAATGTCTCCGGGCCACTTCGCCATAACTGGGTTTGCTTGTAGCTGGCCAATGGCAAATGTGAAGACAGGAGGCCATGTACTTCAGCACGAACGCAGGTGGTTGTGGCCTCCCAGAGTTTCCAGCCAAGAGCAAAAAGACAAAAGGCAGGAGGATTTTCGACTACGACGCGAATGGCTACACATCAGCAAATTACCATGTACCATTAGAAGGTAAAAAAGAACTACTGAAATTAAAAGTACGGCAGCTTTAGCTATAACTATGTCCCCCCCCCAATTCCCCCTACTATCTATCTATCTACCTTCTTAGCTATTAGATTATTCCTTAAAGGCCTATAGTCTACATATAAACACTTTAATGTATTTATACTTATAGTAGTAGTTACTTTTTAAAGGTACCTTTATTCCTCCTTTTTACTCCTATTATTATTATTCAACATTACTTAAATATAAACTATTAATATTCTTTAAGTTCTATTACTAAGCTAGCGCTATAATAAGTATACTAGAAGGATAAAATAAAGTATATCTTTTTAAATAAATATAGTAAGTTCTACTATATAGGAAATTTAATAATAATATTTTAATTTACTTTTATAAGCCTAGAAGCCTTTATATAAATCGGTATAGTTTTAGGCTATACCTAGTTTATTTACGCTAATGTTATTAAGGTTAAAGCTATAGTAGTTTACGAGATACTAGTCTAATACCGTTAAGTATTTAGTAAAAGTACTATTAATTATATAACCTAGGCCTTTAAACTACTTTAAATAAGTAATATTAAAAAGCTACTATCGCTTTATAAGTTTGAGCGTGACCTTTTAATATATATTCTAAATAATCTTTTTTATAAGAATATTTTAAAGTAATTAAATAAATAAGATAATCTTAAGTAAGGTAACTATATTCTACCACCTAGACACACAGCTTTAACAGCTTTATAATAATAGAAATAGAGATAAATAAGTAAGTTTATTTTTATACTAGGGTAGCTATTTACTTTAAGATAAATTTATTAGGTATAAATATAGTTAGTATATTTTTAAAAACGCTTAAAGATATTAAACTAGAATCTTAATATATTTTAATCTTTAAAAACTATAAAGTAATACTTAAGAATCCTATAAAGTACTATATTAAAAAGATAAATACTACTAAGTTAGCTAAGCTTAGAAAAAGGCTTTATGAGATAAAACTAGAAAATACCCTAGTTATAAAAATAAAAAGATAGTTAAATGAACTTAGTTAAAAAACAAACTAGAGTTATAAGTCTTTTAATCTTATACTTAAGAGGGAAATAACGAAATATAAAAATATTATTCTAGGGTATAGAGAAAACCTAGTATAAATAGGCTATATAATTAGTTCTTTAATTAGAGTATATAAATCTATCTTTTAGCTTTAGGCTACTATTTAACTTACTTTTCTACTCTATTTCTTCTACGGCGTTAGATATACTTTTAGCGGCATCTAGTAGAGCGACTACATAAGCTTATTAGGTCCTCATTTTTAATATATTGTTCTAGGGCGCAGGGAAAACCCACCACCGATGGGCTATATAAGC
>MAVT02001657.1:0-10851 GCA_001702395.2 Diaporthe helianthi
TAAAATTATACTTTTATTCTTCTTAAATTTCTAGTTAATTAGTTATCTTAACTTTGTAAGATTATAACTTAGTTTCTACTATACCTATAATTATAAAAAAATATTTAAATACATTATATTTTATAGTATGTATTGATATTAAATCTTATACTTAGAGAAAAAATCTAGTTTAAAGTTAAAATAGAAACTATTGTACACGACTTTTATATGAAATTTAAAATACACTACTATTTACTTAATATAAATTTTAACTTAATTCTTATAACTCTAGATTTTACATTATAATATAATATGAATTTAGAGGATATTTTATATATATGAACTAATATAATATTTACTACGGTTTAGTTATAATTTCATTATATACTTACTTAGGTACCTGTGTACCATCCGTTTTTTGCTGTGCGAATATCCGTTGTCTAAAACTATGCCATTTAACCAACTATAGCCTATCCAGAACCCGCGTCACGAGCCATTCCATGGACTAGGAGGTCGGCGCTCCCTCATCCGTACCAGATCCTAGCGGCGGTACTGGCATCATGACAGTATCTGTGTCTGCTGCAGCGGTAGGGTTTCCCCCAGTTGTGACGATTTGTCCAGGCACTGCTGGAACAGTTCCTACCGGAGCGGGCCCTACTGGCTTTGTATTACCAGGTGGCACTCCCGCCGGCTGAGGCGGTGGTGGTAATCCCGCCGCAGTCCCAGCTAAATTCACAGGCGCAGGCGCAGTTGCTGGGACTGTATTTGGCACAGACATCGAGCCGGAAACGACAGGCAACGTGTGCACATCGGCACCCTGTCCCATGGGCGCCATCGGCGCAGGACTCGAACTCGTCGTGGGGACCACGCCAGCCGCCCCGGCAGTAATCGGCGGCGGCGGTGGCTGCTGAGGTCCAGCAGCCTCAAGCCTGGCCTTCTCCTCCGCAGCGAGCTTGTCCTCCTGCTGCTTTCGTTCCTCGGCCTCTTTCTTCTCCCTCTCCTTGCGTTCGAGCCTCTCCTTCTTCTCCTCCTCTGTCTCTGGTCGTGTGAACCTGGCGGGTACGCCCTGTGCCGCATCGTCGCCGCGACCCACCCATGTGCCCGTCAGCTGGCTCCACTTGAAATCACCCGCCACAAGCTTCTGGATCTCCTTGAAGGCGTAGGCGTTGTGGAACGGCAAGCCTGTCTTGGGGTCTCTGTACCGGGCTGGTTGGTTGGTGATAACACAGAGGGGCGCAGGAGGTGGCCCTGAGGGGGGGGGGGTTCATAATTAGTACACCATATCAAAAAGAACGAACCAGGCAGGCCATGATTCTGAACTTACTCGCGAGCTTGGTCATCTTCCGGCCGAACAGGATCTGTGTCTGGACGTCTGGCTTCTTGATGGCTTCTTCGTCAAAGTCCTGAAGGATGATGCAACTGCGGGTGACTTTGCCTTCCAAAGGTGGCTCGGGCTCTGGGGGTTCAGGTGGTGGAGGAGGGGGTTTCTTGGGAGCTGCAGCTTTGGCAGCCTTCTTAGCACTGGCTGCTGCCTCCTTTTGTTGCTTCTTGGTAAGCTTTGCAGCAGTCGTGGTCAGAGGCGGAGGCGGAGCTGATGCAGGAGCCGGGACGGCGGGCTCATGGGCCGTGGTTGGCATTATCGGCTGGAAGCTGGCCGTTGTGTGGATTGGTGATGGTTGCAGTACGGGAGCGGGTTGGAATGGGCTTGTTGGAGCGGGTTGTGGGTTGGAAGCTTGAGTTGATACTGGAACCGGAATAGTATGAGCCGGAGCAGGTGATGATGGGTTCAGAGGTGAAGGTGAGTGGGAGGCATTTGGGGCAGCCAGGCCAGCGTGGCGAGGGGAGTGTTGGGCTGAGTATCCCAAGACCGGCATTGGTCCATTAAACATGCTGGGCATGCCGGCTGGAGGGGCAAGGACACCCGGCTGAGGCGATTGGGTGAGATGAGGATTTGGAGGTGGCATAAACCGCGGTCCTATATCCGGCCTAAGGGCTAAGGGCAGCTGTGAGGTGCCTTGCGGCTCCGTCTTGACGGGTGGCGAGGGCATCGACCGGGACATGTTTGTTGTCGATTGTGGGGGTACGGAAAGAGGAGACGGGCCTGACATCTGGGGTGAGGAGGATGCTGGGCGCGAGGCTGCTGGAGCTGGAGCTGGAGCTGGAGACGCAGACAGAGGCCTCGGGGGAGGTGTCCCACGAGCATGAGCCATGGGGGCGAACACGCTGGGGCTCGGCATTCTAGGTGACATGGACTCGGGCCTTGAGGCAGATAGCGGGCGTGGTGGAAGGGTGCTTGGTGCTGTTGGCAATGGCACCGGCGTTGATACCGGCACTGTCGTGGGCGCGGGTGCAGAAAGGGCTGTGGCTGAGGGTGCGGTGGCCGTTGGCAATGAAGCCGACATCTGCTCAGTGTTGGTCTGCGCGCTTGTAGGTTGCCCTGTCGTAGGTTGCCCTGTCGTAAATTGCGCCGTCGTAGATTGTCCATTCAGAGGTTCTCCTGTTGTAGTTTGTGCAATAGTAGGCTGTTGTGTCGCGGATTGCTCGCTCGCCGGAGGCTGGCTTGTTGGAATCTCACTCAACGAAGGCCCACTCGTCGGTTCCTCGGTAGGCACCTTCGTAATAGTGCTCTTGGATGGCCCAGCCGGCTCTTCCCCGGGGCCTTTTGGCTCTGCTTGCGTCTCTGGCACCGTTGGAAGGCTGGGCCCTTCTTGTGCAGTGGGCGTGGGCGGGACCGTCTCTGATGCTGCTGTCTCCGCCTTGGGGCTGGCCGTAGCAGCAGTGCCGGCATTCGAGACAGCCGTGGACGGTCTCTTCCGCTTCGGCTTCTCCTCGATGGACACCAGCTTGCCCACGTTCTTCAACTGGGTCTCGCCGAGGTCCACGATGCCACTCCACATTGTGACGACGGGGCCCTCGAGCCGGCGGTTGTGCAGCGCCGCCAGCTTTGCCCGCCGCTCCTCCTCGCGCACCTTCTCGGCCTCCTCCCACCTGTTCAAACTCTTGGCGTTCATCTTCTCCACGACCGCGGCCTCGGCCAGCCTCTCTTCCTGTGTCATGGGCGGCTTCTTCATGGCCTCGAGCCTCTTGGCCTTCTTCTCCATGAGCTCCATCTGCCGCTTGCGCCTCTCCTCGCGCTCGACCATCTGGTTGTGCAGCTGCTCCTTGCTCAGCTTGGTAGTCTTCCGGTCCGACGAGCGCGTGGGCATGTCGGCGGCCGAGGGCAGCCAGCTCGCGCGCTCCGACTTCTTCTTGGGGCGGGGCTTGGGCGGCTCCGGGGCGGTGGTGGTCGTGCTGCTCGGCGTGGGCGGCTGGCTGATGCGGACCTTCTTCCTGAACCGCGCGGGGATGGCGTGCTGGGCCTTGCGCTTGCGGGCGGCGAGCTTCTTCTCGCGCTCCTTTCGCTGCAGCTCCTTCTCGCCCTCGTCCTCTGCCTCGGCCTCGTTCTCGTCGTCGTCGTCGGACGAGTCCATCTGCGCGTCGGAGCCATCGTCCTGGGCCTTGTCGCTGAAGCCGGCGTCGTCTTCATCCTCCTGGAACAGCAGCTCCAGGTCCGAGTCCTCGTCGACGGGCTCCTCGTTGGCGAGCATCGACTTCATGCGGTTGCCGGCGGTGGACCGCTTCGCGCGTGCCGTGGCTAGCCATTCCACCTGGGGCGCGGGCGAGTCGCCCGAGTCGCTTTCGGAGTCGCTCCCGGTGGCATTGCTGTCGGCGTCGGTCAAGGGCTCCGGGACGGGCGAGGGCTGGTCTTCTGGGTCCGTTGCCATCGTGTTCGTCGTGCGCCCATCACAGGCCAGTGGATTTCGAACAATAGTAGATACGGGTCTGGGTCTGGGTCTGGGTCTGTTATATCCTTGTGGAACGCTGCAAAATCACTGCACAGTGCGACCTCGAGGCATTTCGTTGTCGATGGTAGAAGTGTTGCGTGGGGTGGGCGCGTCGTCGCGTTCTTTGCCTCGGTGGATTGGTGTCTTTTTGGTTCAAACTGAAAAAAGTTTAATGGTTCCTTAGTAGTAACATGGGCGCTGGGCCATAGCCTCACAGTCTCTCGTCTTAGCATGTGACATCACTGGCAGGGACCAACACTAGAAGGACCCAGGCAGCTCGACCCCTGCAGGTAGGCCTGGAATGTCCATGTGTGCCATTTCTTGACCGGCGTTTGATATTTGCCCATCTTGCCCATGCTTTATGGATGGATATTCTATGCGCTCGTAAAATCGACCATAGATTGGCTGCTTCTCACTTTCCATGCTCGCCCAAATATTTGGTAAGAAACCATCCAGCCAACCACAACAGACACGGCTTATAATTTTGACGTGTTGCTGTAAAGCATCTCTTACGCCTACCTCAAATCCACATTCCATCCCCTTCATCACTGAAGCCAGGCCTCCCCAAGCTCTCTCTTCTCACCAGCAACCTCGACCTTTACAGGCTCCGCCCCAAGGACAATGCCAATAAGCCGGACCCAATCCCCCGTACGATTCGCAAGCCTGTGCACAACCCAATCAGCAAATACTCAGCACTTGTCACCATGTACGCAGTGACTTGGGTAAAGTACTCACGCATGCATACACCCCCTCTGAATCACAACATCCCCTGCACGCGCAACCGTCTCCTCCACCTTCCCGTATGATCCCCTCCCGTCGACGACGTCAAAGGCCGCCGGCGGCGTGGCGACAGTCAGCTCGCCGTTGAGGACGATCACGTAGTCTGTCGAGGGCGTGCGGTGCTGAAGACAGCCTTTTTAGTTTATTATTTCCCTTTCGTTTCTGTTTACCGTATAATCGAAAATAAGTGAATTGTGATGATCCACATACCATGGGGCTTTCAGAGTGCGGCGCAAGGTCCAAGTAGTAGATGTTGGCGCCGCCCGGCACGACGATGCCCGAGCCGGGGATGGCATCTGGTTTAGGGCCGTCGCTGCACGATATAAGTTGTGTAAGTCTGTGGTTGGTTTCATGACATGCATGCATTCTTCTCATCTCCTTTTCTTTTTTCTTCTTCTTTTTTTTTTTTTTTGTGTGTGTGGCCTGGTGAAAGACTTACTCTTCTGAGTTCGAGGTAGGAATGGCTGTGTGAGCCGCGATCAGCGCCCTGTTCATCTGGGGCCTCACCGGCACGGGGTCGAGGGTGTCCACGAGGACGTTGACCCCGGGTTCTGTCTGGTGTGCTGCTGCCATGCCTTCTACATGGTTGGAGACCCGGAGCCTTCGGGGGTTGGGCAATGGGGATGACATGTTCGTTATGAGTAATACTGCTGTTTGTGTGTGGTCCGGGTTTTGTCTTGACAAGTTGTCTGGACGATGGGTGCGTGTGAGCCATCTCCCCAACTCTTCAGGGCATTCTTCAAGATGAGCGTTATATCCTCCACATTTATGTCCTGATGTGTCAGCACAATCACGAAATACCAGGCAACCCCATTCTAAAGCCATTACTACGATGGTCACAGCGACCTATGATGACCAACCACACAGCCTGGTCAGCCAGCAAGTTCCCCTGCCTAACGCGAAGGATCATTAGGCGATCGCCCACGAACCGCCGTATGGCCGAGGCTGAAGTAAGCATTGCATATTGGAATATTGTCCACCCGCTCACGCGGCTTTGGTATGTAGAGGATATCTTCCCTTGAGACTTGAATGCGAGAGTGGTATAGCCAACTAGTAAGGATGTGTTCACCAGAAGACTAGAACAAGGTAGTGACTGCAATTGTGCATATGTTAGATTATTCCAAGTACCTTTGCAACAATACATGCCACGCCCTCAAATGATGTGAATCTGTTTTCCAGCTTAGTCCTTTAGAACCGCTTGTCCAACTGGTTCCTAAACTCTATCGAAGAAAGACACCCACGGCGACATCGTTCGGAAATCGAAGCTGCAATGACAAGTCTTTGGTCTACCTCAGCCCACTGAGTGTGATCTCCACGTCCCTCAGGCTATCCTCCAGCGACTCGTCATGTACTTCGATAATCTTCCCCATGAGTTGTTCCACGATCCCAAGCACGGCACTGATCGAGTGGACATACCGCCTCCGCATCCCAGCGTGCGTGTTCACCATCAGCGCCGCGACGAGCTGCAGCACAGCAACCTGGAACTCGTACACAACCGGAGGCTGCTCGGCGTCTGGCACGTCCCATCCCGCAACGGCGGTGACGACTGCCATCCACGCCTCGCGGCTGCTGGGGCTTTCTCCCTCCACCGTCGGGATTAGTACACGCACAATCTCAATTCCCCTGCCCGCATCTTCCTCGTTGCTTGCAGACGAGGTAGACCGCAGAATCATAAGCAGGTCCTTTGTGAGAATTTCCCAGCCGTTGTGGTCCAGCAGCGCCGCGACACCTTCCTCTACGACAGTCGTGCCCTCCAGTGCAACAAGGACGGGACGCCTGAAGTCTAGGCGTGCCCCTGCATCAGCGCTGGACTTGTAGAGGTCCATGAACATGTCCGTGAGGCCGGTGGCCTCCTTCCTGAGCATGTCATTCTCATCTTCGCGCAGCCAGAGGGCCAGCGTCCGGACGGCGGCGAGAATTAGAGGGTCCTGGTTGGCGCGGTCGATCTTGGAATCCCACGAAAGGGTGAAGTGGGAGCCCTGTGATGTATTGGCCGCGCCTAGCCTTGCGTCAGGATGCAGGCCCATGGCGCCTGCCTCTGCGCCGTCCCAACGGTCGCGCAGGTACTCGATTGCGAGTGACAGGGTTTCGGAGATTGACTGCCGTAATTTGAACAAAAACTCTGGTGCCATCATGAGCGATATGGCATTTTCGAGGCTTTCATCCTCTAGGAAGCGGACGAGGAAACCGATGAAGGCGGAGACGACGTCAAATGCTGATGCAATACGCTTGGATATGCTTTCATACTTGGGGTCGTTTAGCTGGCCAAGTAGATTTGGGAAGGACGACCGGAGGTCAACGAGTATCAAGTTGACCAAAAGGTACGGGAACGGCTTCTCTGACTTGCCCTCATCTGTGAAGAGCAATCTTGATGCCGCAGCGGGGTAGATTTGAAGTAAGGTGGCGGCGAGGTTTGTGTAAGCCGCACGGCCGGCTGCTGTTGGCTTGCTAGTCACGCGATTTCGAATGAAGACCGTTATGGTCTTCAACCAGACTGGATTTTGGGGCAGCCACTGCGGAGTGGTTAGTTGCGAGTACTCAGGGGACGCTCCAGGCAGCTCACCTCGGGACTGAGTCTCCGCAGAAGCTCAGCAAGGAAGGCCAACAGAGTTACCGCATCTGTGCCCTTGAAGGATGCGACCAGGCCTTGAATGATATTATCAACCTTGGACTGCATGGAAGTCCTGTCTTCGGTGAAGGCGGCGGACTGTGCGTAGGCATATAGAAGGATATCCAATGCAAGAGGCTGCGAGGGAGCAATCTCGACGAGAGAGCTGACATCGTCTACGGCAACAAACTCCTTGGCCCCTTCTACCCGGCTGACGAGGGTTAAGAGAGTCTGTAGCACGAGCTGCGTCGTCTCTTTGGAGCTGCGTCGACGTGTTAGTACACGCTCGAGATGTGGGGAAGAGATGACAACATGCCTGTGCAATATCACCGACACCAGGGCTGGTATCCGACCGACAAGGCTCGGCTCCCTTTTGGACTCGTCTGGGAGGAGCACCGAGAAGATGTGTACGACACCGACAGCAATGTCGATCATGTCCCTGGCGTCTTTTGGCGATGGGCCCTCCTTGGCACCGCTCCTGAGGAGGCGGTCCAGGAACTTGGGCGACACGCTATGCCACAGGGTCGTGACGGCTTCCTCATCTTCTCGGAGTTGTAGTGAGTTGTCGAGGACAGATTTAAGAAGTGCGAGGCCGACAAACCTTGAAGTGTCGTTCTTGGTCTTGAGGAGTTCCTGGATCCTCTGTATCGTCACGCCTGCATCGGCCTTGTTGCTGCTGTCGTCGCTCATTTTTGCGTCCTGCGCCACACCTGCTTGGGACGAGGCCTCCGCAGCCATGGCAATGGATAAGTTGATCTCCTACCCCCAGCTCGACAAATTGAGGTCCTGTGAACACTTTTGTGCCAATTAAGGAAACGGAATATCCAATTGCGCTGTAATCACGGAGCGTCTGGTCCGCAAATCAAGCATTGAGAGGCGCCTGTGAAAATTTTAGCGACGTCAAGGGACAGTTAGTCCCTGGGTCAAGCAGTACCCCAGGCTTCTGTGCACTATACGGAGTAGTGCGTGCACCTGAACCCCCATCCCTTCAGACTGCCAAGTACAGTATTTCATACTCAATCAGCAAATGCAAATCGTTTGACTCGACAAATAGGAAAGCTGCAAGCCTCGCCCTGTCAATAAAGAAAGAAGATAACTATACTGAGCTCCTCTGCTAGGTCTCTAAACGTCAAGAGTTAGTTATTACCTTTGTTTTCAAGATCTACCAGACACTAGTGTCCAAGGTTTCAAATTATCCATGGACAACCTGGTTAAAGGATAAGAAAACTTTTAATATTCTCCTACTTAAATTTAAAATAATGAACGTGTACTAAACTTAAATAATTTTAAAAGAATTATCTATATAAAGTATTAAAACGTTTAAAGATTAAGTCTAAGTAAAATATTAATAGATATTTAAATATAAATCTATAGTTAACTAAATATTAATAAAAATAGAGTAATTTTATAATATTATACATTTTAAGTTTTATGTTAAAGCCTATATGCTTCGTAATAACTTATTAATTTTTTATTAAAAATAGAAATAAGATCTTAAGATATACTTTAAATTATTAATAAGATTTAAATAACTAATAATTATAAGTAGAGTAAAACTTATTATATATTTAAAGAGAATTTTATAAGTTAGTTTAAAGTTTTATATAATATTAATTTAGTAATATAATTATTAGTTACTATTACTAATGTAATTATAATAGATATTAATTAAAATAAGATAAGTCTTTATTAAATCGAATAGTTATTAATACTAATTTATTAGCTATTTAGTTAAAGGAAAATTTATTTTATAGTATTATTAAAGTTTAAATTATATATTTATAGTTTTAAGTAATAGTTATAATATAATATTCTAAGCTACTTATAACGCTTATATTAATATTAGTACTATTTTAATATACTCTAAGTCCTATCTTTACTACTATATAAGAACGTTGCATACAAATTTAGATACATAAAATATAAATGAAACTGGTTAGCGATAATGTAGCTGATATAAGCGGACTCGCGTCAGCGGATCTATAGTACTCCGTACCGTGATGAAAAGGCTTTTCGTTTATAGACAGAATGAAAGCATGCCCAAGTGTCAAGCTTTCATAGGATACATAGCATTTTCGAAGTAGAACATCGATACAACTGGTAGGTACCCTTTGACCTAAACCGTCCAGCCAAAAGACCAGAATAACAAATCCGAAGCATTTTCCAAGCAGTGCACAAGACCTGTACCATGACTAGATCCGACTGATGGTTAGAATTGCTCTTTATCGGGTCATGCATTGAGGTAATTATGTTTTTCATAATTCTGATCCTTCCTAGCCTTCATCATGTGCTCCCGTGGTCACCTCGGCGGGGATCAGGCGCCAAGATGGCCGGCGACGCAGGCTCGTCTGTCCATTCTTCAGCCGTCACTTTTCCATCTCTGCCAATATTGACTGCCTCTGTCCCTGCGAAGCCGGAAGCTTGTGAGAAATAATATCCTCTCTGGTTTCTATAGACAAATATGCCGCTATCTTGGTCCCTCCAGAGCGGGAAATTGTAATGCGTATGCCCATATGCCCAGAATACTACATTCTCTCCAATCCAGCACGGCTCGCCACTCAGATCCGTTGCAAAACCTGATGAGGTTTTATTTCCGGCCGTACGCGGGTTGACAGTTCTGAGATCGAGTGTAGGGCTGTGGTGTGTGAAAATGATGATCTTGCGGCCTGGCTCTTCCTGGAACAGAGCGGTGACTCGAGAATTCAGCCAGGTGAGGTCGCGTATATGTGCAGAGACGTGGTCTTCAACAGTCCAGGAATCAATCCGGAAGAAATCATTCAAGCCGAAGCTTACATCTTTTAATGAAGTCTGGGGTATATTCGAGAACAACGTGCAGCCAAGGACTGTTGTGTTGTGCTCAGGTAGATGATGCTCGTTCTGGTCTAGCAGAATGTACTCGCCCAGCCCTGGATTCGCTACTCGCTGCCGCTGATTCTTCTCTTGGAACTTGTGAAGCTTCGCGGTAACAGAGCCCCAGCTGGACCCGTATGGCTCATGGTTCCCCAGGACATGAAAGACAATTTTGAATTGCTTGAGCTGAGCATTGAGAAAGGTAAGGTATCCTGGGTCACAGATACAGCCAATATCACCTAGAAGCGCCAGACATGGGGCGGTGGGCGTGATTTCGTAGATGTCGTAGGCTTTTGGGGTTTCGAGATGAAGGTCTGAAAGTAATTGGATCTTCATACTGACAGTGACGGAGTGAACAATGTCTGTTGAAGAGGGTGTGAGGTTGTAATGAGAGCGTTCACACTAAAGGAGTCTGAGAATGCACTTCTTAAATAAAACAGCCACTGTCGCTTATAAGCGAGAGTTAGCCCCCCCCCAGGAAAATTAATTAGGGCTATATAAGCTACCTAAATTTTAAAAACAACTTAGGAAACTTATAATTTCCACCTAAATAATATATATAACGTCGCTAGCAACCTATACCTAGTACTAAATTAAGAAAAAGAGATACTATATATACCTAGTATAATTAATTTAAGCCTATCCTGTGAAGGTATATAAAACCTATTTACCCTAATATGAAGTAACGTTAGCTAGCTAAATCCCTATATAATATATTCTAACTAATCTATTAAGCTTAGACTACTTAATACTTCCTATATAAAACCTAATTAAGAAGCTAAGTTATATAATTTAAAGATAAGAATACTA
>MAVT02001658.1:0-10847 GCA_001702395.2 Diaporthe helianthi
CTTTTAACTAAAAGCTAGATTAAAACTACAGCTAACCCTTGTACTTTAACCCCTGTTTATACGCTTATATAATAAAGCTAACCCTAAGAAAATTATATCAATGTAAAGTTTAGAGACAGATCTATTGAATGATATTTATTATATAAAAATTAGGCTAGGGTGACGGCATGCATATAAGGGTTAAACATTTATAGTTTTATACTTTCATTTATAGGTTTTTTTATCGTAACTCTAATTAGGTTATAATATAAAAACGGAGATTTATATACCCTTTTTCGGAGGTTATATACCTTTTTCTAACTAAGCTAGCTATAACTAATTAGCGACCGCTATTTAACTTTATCGCACTACCTACTAGAGTGCTTTTATACTCCTAAACTTTTAGCCTTTAGCTAGAGACTAGAGGGGCTCTACCTAGGAGAGTTATATAATTAGTTAGCGCTCTAGTGGACTACCTTACTTAGGCTTAGGTCGCTTCGCTCTAATAGCCTATCCTTTACTAGCGTAGGGCTAGCGAAAGAAGAGGTTAATTAGGAAGAGCTATGTTTAATGTTTATTTATATACTTGCGTTAATAGAATATATAGTAGGCCCCTAGTAAAAACATTTCGTGTATATAAGGCTATATAATTACCTAGGTAGTTAGAAAAAGGTGTGCGACCTTTGAAAAAGGGTGTGCGAATCTCAGTTTTCTATAAGATAAGTAAAACGTTACTAGTTCGTAGTATAAAATATAAGTTTAATAAGGTTATTAGCTTAACTCCTAACTAAGGTAGACTTTTTTTCCCCCGATAGTTATTATAGTTTAAACTAAGTTTAGTTTATAGAAATATAGTCCTAGTTAAACTTTATAACTAAATCGACTATAGATTATACTAAACTAGTTATAAGGCTTTAACTAAGACTATATAACTATAGACTAAACTTAGTTAAACTAAGAACTATATACTAATTTTATAACCCTAAAAAAATATCCTAGTATTTCTAAGCTAGGAAATAGAGGATAGTAGGTTTATAGGTAAGGGTATAAAAAGTACTTAGTTAGGGTAGTATATATAAAATATAAGGTTGAATAGGGTGCTTTAATTAGCTAGATTATAGAAGCAAATAGTGTACCTGTGCACTATTTGCTTTTTGTTGTATGAATATCTGTTCTTATCCTTAAAGCCTTATAGTTAGTAAGCATCATCGATGTGTCATCTGGTCCTGCATGTTCCTGGCAACATATTGCCCAATGGTGATCGCGTTGACAGTGCCTACACTCCCAAACGCCGCCTGATTATGATAAGTGGTAAAAGCAAGTGCCGTTAGAAATCAAATTGGAGGAATGTAGTTTTTTGTGTTTGTTCACATTGCTGGCAAGCACAAGGAGGATGAAAAGCTTAATCATGCACCATCATCAACCACCAATTTTGCATTTCACAATCTCGGTTCACAAATCCCCAAGTCACCAAGCCAAAATAGGATGGTAAGGGACAAATCAAAACATTACTAATCTGCTCATGCTGCAGTCTTCCAAAAAGCCATGTTGAATGTGCATTGTGCACACAGGGGGTATCAGCCCAATCCCATTTCCGTTGAAAAAAAGAACAAAAGGAAAAAAAAAAAAAAAGGAACAAGAAACAAGAAACTCCTGTATCCAGTGGAGCAGTTCCAAATTTTTGAGAGAAGAATCCCCAGATTTTCCATTCGTCACGATGCCATGCCATGCAATTCAGCGCTCATGAACTCATCAGAGAGAAGACTAAAAGACAAAACAACGCTATGCCCTAAAGTGACAAGTTAAATGGAAGAGGAATGAAAGAGGAGGTTTGAAAGCAAGAGATTATTGATGTGTCTCGGCACTGTTCCTCCTGCTACTCCTGGCACTGTGAATGGCACTGCCGCTGCCGCTGGCAGCGCCGCTCGGCGCACCTAGGGTGCCCGCCAGGGGCCGGTGGCCGTCAAGGGTCTCAAAGGCCTCCTCGATTTCCGGTGGCGGGGCGGGGAACTTGGGCTCGTCCGAGTAGGCTGGTGGGCTGGGCGGGACGTCCTGGTAGATCGGGGGCGCCTCGTTGTCCCAGGAGATACCTATTCCCCCGCGCTCGGTGAGGACGGTGCCGAAGTGCATGCGCAGGATGCGGCCGACGCCGGTCTGGGTGACCAGGCTGGGCTTTCCGACAGGCGCGCACTCCTGGGACACGACCATCTCGAGCATCAGCTGGTGGCCGACCTCGGTGCCGTCGCGGGCCTTGAGGTCGCAGCTGTACTTGGCGTGCTTGCTGAGGGAGTAGTCGAGCTCCAGCTCGACGCTCGAGTCGGTGGCGCCGGCGTAGCTCGACTTCCAGCCGGAGAAGAGGGTCTTCTCGCCGATGGTGCGGGTCTCGGTGCGGGCGATGCCCCTCTTGCGCACCTGCTCCTGCTGCTCCTCGGTGGCGCCCTCGGTCTTGGGCATGTGTTTCGTGCAGGCGGGGGCGACGGTCTTCATGGTCTCCTCGAGGCGCCAGGTGAGCTTCTTGAGCTTCCAGTACTCGATGGTGTTGGTTGCCGAGTTCGTCTTGGCGATTCCATCGAGGCGCATAGACAGGGTGTTTGTGCCAATAGGGTGGATGACCTGCTGGTAGTGCACACTGGCCTTAACGTTGGTGGGAGGGAAGACGCGGACGGAGTGGTGTGGAAGCTCGGGTGGGGGCAGCGAGCGCTTGACATCGAAGAGCTTCTCCAGCTTGATGGGGTGTTGGTTGGGCGCGGACGGGGTGGCCTCGGCCTTGAACTCATAGGAGATGCTGGCGATAGGGTTGTCCATGGTAGCTGGGAGGTGGCCGTCCAGCAGCACGGAGAAGGGAAACTGGTGGGGGCCCTGCCTGAGGGGCGTGGCATGTGGTAGGAACACCCATTCCTTGATGAGGGTGTGTTGGTTGGCACAGTCGCCGCAGTGCACCGTGAAGGGCTTCTTCTGGGTGACGTGGATGTGCAGGGTGGCCTTGAAGCTTTCGATGTCGTAGGACCCGTCCTTGATGTCCAGGAACAGCTGGCCCGAGACGAGAGCACCCGAGCTGTTCTCGGCGTCGCCATGGAAGATTATCGGGGGCGACTCGATCTTCCACGACAGGCTGGCGTGGGGATTTGAGTGGACGTCCCTGCTCGAGCGGCCGAGGTGCAGGGCGTGCAGGCCGGGGAATGACAGCCTGTGGTGCTCCTTGTCCTTGCTGTGGTCGTGATGTGCCTCTTTCCTCCACAGTCCCGGTGTCTCTGCCGCCCTCCTGGAGGCTGTTGGGGCTGGCGTGTGCTCTCGTGAGCTGGGCATGTCGTCTTCTATTGACGATGCGTACGGCGACACGACCGTCTCCTGGCTCCTAGGCTCGCGGTCCGAGATCCCGCTGTTTGTCCTGTTGGGGGACTTTGTCCTGCTCCTGATGGTGTTCTTCTTGATTGCTGTGACCTGGTGCTCAATGGTGGTGGTGGAGTTGCGGAAGAAATTTGCTACGCGGTGTGGCATTTTTTCTGGAGGGTGGTGGTGGGAAACCACGACCGGATGACGATGCTCCTTCCTCCCCCCTGCTGGTCTGGCGAGTATAAGTGGGTTGCCCGATGCGGCAGGAGCGATGGGTGTGACTGTGTGTGTAAATATCGTGCACTGCCAGTCAGTGCTTGACTCGTTCCGTGCAATAAAAGTAATACTCGGGTGGCGTATTAATCGACGATGGCGAGATCAGAAAAAGGATGATTGATTGACACAGCCTTGAGTGACTCGGATGTTCGTGTTGGCTGGCTTTATTTTTATTCTCCTGGCGCCCCGAAAAGAAGCCCGACCCCAAAACGGACTTCAGGACGTTGGTACACGCGCCTCGGTGGTCGGTGAGCCCAGGTCCCACTACCGGATCTGGCGATAGTGTACGGATGATTCGATGTGCGGTGGTCGGCTGACTTTGCTGACTGGCGCCCTTGTGCTTGTCCGCTGCTGGCCGATGGTCGGATCCCGTGCTGAATCAGGCGTAGGTTGGATGGTACAAGTGCCAAGGTACTGCTAGGACAGACGTTTGCAGTTGGGGTTCTCCTACAGCCGTTTGCTTTGACGTTTCGAGAAGAAGAAAAAAAGGTGTGCAGACAGAATGCTCTTCTTCCTCTTCCAAGACAATGATTCACTCGTAATATGGCCCAGCTTGTGTGTGTGACGTGCTCAAGTGATGTTGCCCAACTCGTGTATAAGTCGTCCTGTTTTCCGCTGCTGCTTATTATTCCCGTGACTGGGGAAATAGAGGGGTATCTCTTTGGCTGCAGCTGCAAGGTGTGTTGTATGTACGGAGTACGTAGGTAGGGAACAAGGCGTGGTAGTTGGTTGTCTATATGACAAGGACAAGGGACAGACAAGTGTAATATAAATCCAGAACAAGACAGTCCAGTGGTGAAATGAAACTGTCGGTTGGAGGTGCAGACTCTGATCTCTTATTGAAAGAATAGAAACTCCCCTAGATCAAGATGCAAAAAATTTAAAGGGGATTAGAAAAAGGTGCCAAACATGATATAATCATCGTGCCCACACGCTAGAAGCGAGCCTCGTGCCCACGATGGTCCTTTTCAGAGTTCATCCTCCGAGCGGTTTCCATCAAGTAATGGATGACACATTGCATCAGGGGGTTCCTGGGCCAGGCGCTGAAAGTCCCCTGGCGGCCCCTGTTCTTTTACCCGTCACAGCGCCTCGCCAGCAAAGACTTACCTAGGTAGGTACCTAGGTAGTTGCGTAGCACAGCAGGGCACCTATGGCCGACCAACACCTTGGGCGCATCAGCCCACTGGCGAGCTTGGGATGACTCCTCCTGTTGTGCGATCAGGTACACAGGTACGTGCCTACCTAGGTACTTAAGTACTGCCCAGCCCCACAGGCCAGGTACCAGCCCAGCAAGTATCACCACGGGAACTAATTGGCGATCTTGTACATTGCCATTCGCTTGGTCTTGACCACTGCGACGACACACACACGTTCCTGCTCACGAGCGTTCTCGAACGATGGTCTGCCAGCATATGCCACATCATTCTTGTTGACGAGGACGAGGAAGTAGGCCCCGAGTAAGCATTGATCTGGCTGGTTAGGTACTTAGTAGGTTAGAGGCCAGGGACATATTGATCGCACATAAATGGTCAGGGGCGAAGGCCGAGATAAAGGTCTACTGTATTTGCATGCAGTGTGAGTGAATTAGACGAGGTCGACTCGTGGACTTTGCTGTTGTTTTGGTAATTGACGATGGCCTCATAGCCTCAGGGGAGAGAGCCTTCATTTCGGGCTCGCTTCGCCCTGGCCGTTGCGTGACAGACTTGCTCGGGCTTTCTCGTTTCCAATGTCGTTAGGACGTTCCACAATTAGTTGACGGACTCACCGTGACCTTTCTTGACCTGGATCATCAAGTTCAAAGGGCGTGCACACAAAATTGTGGCATTACACCTGCATATTCTACCATCACTGAGGCCATCACGACATTGTCATCCTCAATGAGGGATGTGACCGATCACCTGGCGGGAATGGCAGGGGTACTCCGTACCTACTGTACGCACTATACACTACCTAGGTACCGCAGTATGAGTGCTAGTGTGAGTACCTAGGTACATGGTCAAAAATCGTCAGGGTGACTGCCTCCGCGAATAGAGGATCCTGCTTTCCATGGGCCCATCAATGATGTTTCTTCCGTCTCTCCATCCGGGTCCCTCCATCAAACTCAGATTCCCCATCTCCAGCCAGCCCTGTGAGGTTGATGCACGAGGTACATGCCGGTGGAGGGGCCAGGAGGCAGGAGGCAGGAGAGAGGAGGGGCACCGGTTCTTGCCCACGCTCACTTCCTCACAAGAAAGGTACTTACGGTACACCGTGATAGCTTTAAGCAGAACTGCACCGCTATTTCCCATGCTGAAAAGGCGATCACCAACTGGATGGCAGGGCACAGAGCCTCTTCGTGTCAGTGTCAACTGGTCAATCGAAGGGGTCCAGGCCAAGTCGACCTTCAGCCCTTCAGCCCCTCCATCTGTTTTTGGGGCAGCTGCGGAGTACGGAGTACTGAGTACCTAGATACACAATACTTGGGAACCTAGGTACAATGGTACATACCAGAATCTGGTCGTTGCGCCTTCCCTCGCTTTTTCCAACGTCAATTGACGCATGAGTGAGATTAGACCAAGATCGCTTTCTAATCTTGGCAACAACCGCGCTGTACATTGGTACCTGCATCATGATCTCCAACCGCAGCCCCCCGTCATGATTCAATTTCTCAGTTTAGACCTCGACATTCCTAGCCAGACTGCCTGACTGCAAGATCCCACACTGCAGTCGTCATCTCCTCTTCTGTGTCTCTCCCATGCATCTCCTCTTTGAAACAGCCCGGACAAGTCGATGTTATGGAGCTTTTGCATTTGTACCACCAATGTACACAGTACTGGGTTGGCTTTCCTTGAGTCATCCAGCCAACGCTTTGAACAGTTTGGAACGTCAAGGACTCAAGTTGGCCTGGTTTGAGGGCCGACTCCGTCACGCATTTGAGTTTTCATGACCATTGATGCTGCACAATCCACCACCAGTCCAAAATCCATTAGTCGAACCCACCCACAATTCATTGACACCGCATTGCTAGAGCATTAGGTAACTAGGTATGCTGTCTGGGACTCTGGGTTTTAGTTTATGGAGCCTGGGGGAGCTTTTGCCCCAGGACGTGCTCCGTCTCGGCTGGAAGCGGTCCTCCTTTCCTCCTTTCCTGGAGTCAGGCCGTGGTTGTTGGACCCAACTTGAAAAAACCCTGCACAGAAATTTTCCATTCTTTTGCCTTCCTTACCTTTCTTGGTCAAGTTGGCCCTCTACACAGTAGAGCTCTTCCCGCCATCCTGTGCCAGGGACCTGGGTCCAAGCACGCACCAGAGTCCAAAAGAGCTCGCAATTTCAGCCCGCCCTCGCGAACTACCGTCGCTTGATTCCGTCACATGGACCAAGGCCCGCTGCTCTATTGGTTGTCCTTGCGCAGAAAATGCCTTGTTGTTTCCTCATGGCCCCTGTTCCCCTAGGAAACTTTTCCCGGAAGCACTATACGGCTGACGGCACGGTCAGTTGTCGCATTTTACTCGTCGCTAGATCTTGTACTACTGATGAATCCAGCGAAAGCCAGCAGAGTTTTCTCGGCTCGCCATCCTCTCACTCCCGCCCAGCCGCCCAGCACACCCCAGCCTCTTTGTCACCCACGGTGTTTTTAACAAGAACATCACTGGGTCCAAATCATATCTGATCAGACGGTACCACGTGCCAATGAACCGCAGACTTGGCTCGCCAGAGTTTTGTGTGGCCATGCCTTGCTAGTCTTGGCAGACCTTTCGTTTTGTCTCCTCCTGTGAATGTCAATGCTGATAGCTCGCTGGATGCGAGGCCAGGGCCTGGTTCCAGCCTGAAATCCCGACAGCCAGATCTTTGGGGCAAAGTTTTTAGCTTTGACAGTGTAAGCCACTGGAAGAACGAAAACGAGGGGCAGTCGGTCAGTCAGTCTACTCCAGAGCTACTCAGGCTATGGTGGAAAGTATGGATAGACATGACCATCTCCGCGGAGCCGCATTGTTGCTGAGGTACGGATAGACCGTTGTCATGTCGGCCTGAGCCCTGGTCGCTTGGCAAATACCCGGCCGTAGCGAACACAGCGCACCATCTGAGCACATCACCGGACCGGACCACCCAGTCCGGGGCACACAAGAACAGCTCGCCCTTCCCATTCGCAGCCGAGCGAGCCCCTCGGGCGAGTCGGGGCATCTTTTCCCAGAAGCAAAACCAAAATCCGGGGAACGCTAGGCCTCAGCCCATTCTCCACATTCAGACAGCGAGAGGACGTCAAGTCACGATCACATTCAATCAGCCACTCGCGTTGGTTGTCAGACACCACGGTGGCCATGACCGTTATTCAACACCCCGAGGAGAAGCAAACGTCATCAGATGCGTTTCGAATGACTTCAGGATCAAGCTTGGCTTGCAGGCGGGCATATATGTGAGGTGATGCGCTCCCGCTGTCCTCCTGCATTGCTTTTACATAATAGCCGTCGCCCGCCCGCCAAATAAAAAGTCTTTCACCATGGCACGTTTCACACCACTGCCACCGCCCAGGCCAGCCACGAGTTCCAGCCTTGCAGTGTAGCTCTCAGGCCTTCTTTGCCTCTCTAGAGTCTGACGAGAGTTCCTTGCCGACCCCGGCCCCCCGGCCGCCTCCCTCGCCGTGTTCTGTTAAGCTGAGCTCGAGTTAGACCTCATGGCAACCATTAGTGACTTGGGATCGATCATCCATCAAGAGTCTCGCTTGCTCACTCACTATCATCCAATCGAACCAGCACCTCGGGATTTCCCGTTGCGGTGATGCGCTGCTGAACACCCAACCGAGTTCTTACTTTATGATTATCCCATAAGTCGTCACTGAAACTCATTACAACTCTTCACGGCATCATTGTCGGTCTATTTTGTCCGGTCCAAGTGGATACCAGTGCGATTTTCTTTCAAATGCGTCTAAACTTTAGGTCATTGAAACAGAATTTTTGATGAATTTTTGCATGTGTCATGGGTCTATTACGTACATTTCCGCTTGCAGATGCCGGAAACAGTACAGAACAGCGGGAGCTCCCATTTTTCGATCCGATTCATTGATCGTCAGGCACAACTTGAAGACCATTCCGACGTCGTATAATCGCCCAGCACAGGCCAAGACCATGGCAGGGCCAGCCCAGGTGTCAAGCGCATGGGAAAGGGCCTGACCGCTGGCGCAGCCTTCCAACAATATACACCTGGCTTCCGGCTTCCGATGAGAGCCGCGATGAGAGCCGCAGCCGGGTTTGCGGGAGAAAAGAACGACGGATGATCTTTCGGAGCCGGCCGAAGGAAGTGTTCCCATCGCATAACCACAGACTGCTCAGCCCGAAGAATACAACCCGTGATATCAATCAGCTGAGGCATCACGGCCTCGAATCAATGCCGCCCGCCCCCTTCAAAGTTACCACGTCAACACCCCTGCAGACCCCGGAAGAGGAGAAAGGCGCACCCGCGAAAATGCGGAGAGGCCAGATCGATGGGGACTGCGAGGCCGGCCCATGGGGTAAAGCAGCACCACATGTGCAGACAGCGCAGGAATCAGGTCACCATCTGTCGGTCAAACTGCCCAGGTGTCTTACCGCCTGAATCACCCGCAATCGTGCACCGCCCTCGATATCAGGCGCGCACACAAAACAACACAGAGCTTCTGCACACATGCCTCACTGAACCCCCCATAAAAGCCCACATCCACACGACAACAATTGAATGGTGAAATAATGCCCTGCTGTGACGTTACTATGAAGTGGGCGACTTTGTGGACCCCGACCACCACTCCTTCTTCCGATTTTCTTTTCTTGGGGAGCCTAAAGCCGAGGCCATTTTTAACATGTTCTAGAACGCGCAATGTGGATCCCCCCATAAGGCGATGGCCTCTACGGATTACTAGGCATTCTACTGTCTAGCTTCTTCCGGATACCTTCTCCTTTCAGAGATGGCTAGTGAGAATAAGATTTACTTGCTACCAGGTTACCCTAACGGACACTGACCGTGATGCTATGACTGTCTTGCCTATGCTGCAGTCAGGCCGGTGCATCTGTGTAAGTACCCCTTGACTAAAAATTTGCCGTGAGTGGGCGGGAAAGCCTGGCAGATACCCACCTTTGTTGTGGACCTGGATGGAGAGTGGCAGGCGGCTCTGCAGCGCGTTTTCTTTCAAATGTTCACTCCCAGGGGCTCACCGGTCCGGTCGAGGCCCGGCGGTTACAGTCGGAGGGGTTCTGGGCTTTGCTGTTCTAATAAAGTTATTGCTCACCGGCTTGGCATTGAATTCTTTTTTGTTGTGTTTGGCTTCATGGACAGGGAATTTCTGTCATGGCTTGCCTCTTAATATCCTAGCTGAGGATTGACACATAGGATGCCATGCGGTGCGGACAGACGTAGCGGTGATGGCCGTCACATTGTTCAGTTCTGCTGGCACCCAGGTAGCCTGTGACATGATGTCTATTTCGGGGATACTTCCTGTGGCTTCCAAAGCACACATCACATGTTATTTAGCCGACGGGTGTAACTACTAGAAAGAGGTACATACCGATGGCACAATTGCGCACTCAACTCAAGTGCTGACGTCTGGCGATGTTGACATCTGTCATCTCTCATCTGGAGCACAACAAGATCCACATCATTGTCCAATGTGATATGATGATGACTAGGTCAAGTTCTCCGTGATCGGTGAAGGATTCCCGTCCCTCTGACTAAGTCCTTCTCGCAACACACCGAGCGAGGCCGATTTATCAACGACACCCGGGATGTTTCTGATCAATGTCCGCGGCCCTCAATCCTCGGCGCTCGGCGCTCCCCAGGTCGGCGACGCTGGGTGAACTCTGTCGAGCTTGACCAAATGCAGTGAACAGGGGCACCTTGCCAGGCGATCAGCGGGATCATGGCGGTTCATGTACACTACGTCCTTGGGCCCTGCGTTTCCAGCGGCATCGTGGCTGCGAATTCTGTGTTTTCACATGGGTGCATGGTCGAGAGCGAGCGAGCGAGTCAATGGCCCGTGGTGTCCTGAAGTCTGAGCAAGGTCATATAGATGGACTATTCTTAGAGTCCACGAGAAGCGTGCCAAGGTACTTGCTTAGGTACTAATGCTTGTTCTGGCTCCAGCGGTCCTGTCTGTCTCTGAGCTCATGAATCTCCTCTGCGGCAGTCGAAGGTGGTCTCGAGGTGGTCTTCTCGGCCGGTCTTGGTAATATTGGTGTGTGGAGAGGGGCGGTGTCTGAGCTCAACACGGGCTATTATGTCTTGCCAGGCTTCGGCCACAACTGTATTTTTCCCCC
>MAVT02001659.1:0-10826 GCA_001702395.2 Diaporthe helianthi
TTTATAAAGACTTAAGTTTTAAAGGAATTTTAGTTAAAAGCTATACTTTTATTGCACTTAAATATATTTTAATTTTTAACATCCACTGGGTTTGAAAAGCAAACTCTAAAATAGTAATTACTAAAGTTAATATAAAAGGGCAAGGAACTTAGCTTAACTTTTGCTTTTTTTAGGTTAAAACCAATCTTCTTTTTAATACTAGGCAAAAAGGCATTTAGGTTAAGCGAATATTCTAGCGGAGGAAATTTAAAAGCGCTTTAAATAATTTCCTTAAGGTTTTATATTAAGACGTCTAATAAAGGCCCTTTGGATTTACCCTTTTCGCACTATTAACGCTTGCTTATCTTAGAAAGTATGCTAATTAGGGTAGTAGAAATATAGATAACGAAAGAAAAAAGTAAAAAAAGAGTTTTATATCCCTAGGGGTTGCTATATAGATAGTTAAAAGAAGGTAAAAAAGGTAAGGATATATTTAGTTAGCGCAATACTTAGTAGTAACCTTATATAACTTACTTTTTAAAGGTTTACTACTAATTAACTTAAAAAAAAAAGTTTAATTAACATAGACTTAAATAAGAAAAGTAGTTGCTACGTTATAAGAAAAAGAGAGAAAGATTTAAATTTTAGCTAAAAAAGTAGATAAAGCTTTTTTAAATAGTTACTAAAAAAAGGGTTATCTAGCAAGAAAAGTTATAGTGCTAAGTAATTTACTAGCGTTCTTTCTTTATTTAATTAAATAATAGTTGCTTAATTAAACCTTAACTAAGTTACTAAATACTTTTAACTATTAATTCTATTAGTTTTTATTTTATTCTTTTTAGGTTTTTAAATTTTGTTGCTAGTAATTATTAACCTTTTCTTTTTTTCTTTTTTTTAACAAAACATTCAAACTTCCTTATTTATACCCATCTTTTTTAATTAAAATAGCAAATAACAAAATAAATGTTAATAATTTTACAAATAATTTTATAAACAATAAATTTATTTTACTTATTAATATTTAATCCTTAGGCGAGAAGGCGTAAGTAAAGCAAGCGTTTCTAGATTTTATTTTTAAAAATAAAAAACCTATTAGGCCGAAAAGCAAGGAAAACAATTAAAAAAAAAGTAAAAAGCAAGAGTTATTTACTTTTACAACTTCCAAGCCTATTTTTAATTATAAAAGCCTTATTACTTTTTATAACAATAATCCTACTATATACTTTAAACAAAGAAAATACCTTATAGCTAGGCAAATTTAAAAAAATCCCTTTTATTATATTTTTATTAAGGGCGTAAGTATTTACTACCTCAAGGGAAGGAGTGCTAACTAATATGTTGCCTAGCTTTTAAATAATTAAAAAAGCCCTAAAAAAATTACAACGTTTTTTAGCAAGATTTTTAAAAATAAAAATTCTAAGTTTATTTAGTAGAACATCTATAAGCTTATAATAGAAGATATTAATAACATCTTTATAAAAAAAACAATAGAACTACTTTATAAAAGGTATATATTTATAATTTATAACAATAAGGATAAATATTATACTGCAAGCCTTTTAATTACTACTTTAAGGCATTAAAATAAAACTTTATATAACTATTGCATATTTAAAATAGGATAATACTTTTCCTAAAGTATACTTGTTATAGTCTTCTTTTTTAAATATAGGTTAATTTAAAAATTTAAAAAAAACGCTTGCGCAAACTACGTATATGCAATTAAGAGCTAAAAATACTACTTTAACAAGCTTACTAATTTTGCTATTATTAATAATACTATTGCAAGCTATTAAACTAATTTTTAAAATATACTACTATTTGAACTTTAAATTAGTAGTACTATTTAAATTATCTTTTAATATAATTATAATAAGTGCCGCGAAGCTTTTATTAAGAAGATCCAAGGGATTAAAGTTTAACCTAAGCGCCTAAAGCTTAAGGAATATTAAGAGTAAGAGTAGAAAGAAGGAGGTTATAACTATAGAAATGTTTAATAAATATTAACATTAATGCAAAAAGCTAGATACTTATAATGAATTTTTAATAACTCCTTTTACAATAAATAAAATAATACTTTTTAATTATATGCTTTTTAATTAAATATATACTTTTTGCTAAAAAATTAAAATAAATATATAGGACAAAATATATAAATAAATATCTTGTATATTAGTATATTAATACAAATAGGATAAAATAATATATTAGCCCTTAATATTTTAAATGTTAAGAATAGAAATGGCGCTATAAAGAATGCAAAAACAGAAATAAAAAAAATAATTAGAAACTAGGGAATATTTTATATTTAATTTTTTAAGTATTATTACAAGTAGTTAAAGGAATATTAATATACTAGTTTAATTACATAGAACTTATAGGTGATTTATTAAATAACCTTATAACTAATAGATAATATTCTAGAGAAGAGTTAAAAAATGCTAAAGAGAATAAAGAGATAGATATTAAAGATAATTATTGTAGCATTACCCTTAATAGCAAGGTAACATTTAATTAGTTTTAGAATTAATTAAGATTATTATTATAGTTTGGAATGTTTGCAAAAAGCATAAGTGCTATAGGGTTCGAGAAGGCTTAACTAAAATCTTCCTTCCCAAAGTTTAAAGCCCCAACTAATAAAGATTAAAGTACCCAAAAAAATAGAACTTTAGGCTTTTAAATTCTATTATATTTAACAAATTTTTTAAACCTACGCGAAAAGAATATACTATTAATTGAAACATTATTTAGCGTGCAAAGCTTATATATATTATTAGGTTTTATAAACTTAATAATAAAAAATCTAAATTATTAGTAGGTTAACTTGCGAAAAAATAAGTAATTAGTTTTTTGTTGTTTATTAATAACTAATACAAGGTTTTTCTTTATTAGCGGCTATAGTTTTATAAACCCCTTATATATATTTTTTAATGCAGCCTTTTTTTTATATTTCGCTATAATATCCCATACTTTTAAGATATTTTCCTTAAGATTTAGCAATAATTAAAACTAGTAGATTAATGTATCTTTTATAGATATATTTGAGTTCTATGCTTATACTCTTTAAGTAAGGATATTAATCTTAATAGGGATAATTAGCTTATACCTATAAAGAAAATAAAAAAAGCTTTTTTTATAAAAACGCCTTAGAGATATTTAATTAACAAAGAGTATATATAGCAATATATTGCGCCAACTTTTAATACTATACTTATTTATTATCTTTATTATAATAGCAACTAAATTAAAGTAGCCTTACTCCACAATATTGTTAGTATAAGAGTTATAGGCTAATAAAAAGATTTAACAAACGTTAATTTAGCATAAATATTTCGTAAATTTGCTTATATTCTCCCTTTCTCCATTAATAATAACCTTAAAAAGTAAACCCTATTTAAGCAAAATATTATTAACAAAGAACCTCTTAATGCTTTTAGCGTTAGCTATACGCAAAGCTATTGCTTTTAGCTAACCAGTTAAATTATAACGAGCCTCAACAAAATATGCACAACCCTAATTAAAAGGGAGGTATTAAACATTAATGTAGATTTTAGCAAAAAGGCTATCTAGTATAATTAAAATAACCCCATTGTTATAGTGCTAAATATCCTATTTAGTATACTTAGAGCAAGTAGAAATAGCCTTTTCCACGTTAGTATACATCCCCTTCTAGTAGTATATAGCCCTAATACGCCCATACATTGCCTTACGCCCCCTATATTCAAAAAGGGTATATATATTTTTAATAATTTTTTATTTTTAATTAAGATTATTAATAATACGTTAGTGTTATAGCTTTTTTTCAGGCAAACGCTAAAGAATTTGCTTATGTACAACAAACTAGAGGGCTATTCTCCTAAATATATCCAACTATTTGCCCTTAAAATTTAGTAAAAGCTCCCTATAAACAAAAAAACAAGCAATCTACTTAGATTACTTTAACTAAAAATAATTATTTTAAAGCAATAGTATTTAATTAGCTTTTAACTTTGATGCCAAGAGCTAGGCAAGTATTAAGTTATACTAGTTCTTAATATTACCCTTATAGTAATGGTTTTTATTGTTAGATAAGCTAGCAGGCTTTCAAAATAGGGTATCTATAACTAAATTGTTTAAGCTTTTAATATAAACTACTATAAAGTTATAAGTGTAAATAATAATTAGCTATCGAATAATTAGAGCCTCTAGAACGTTTGTTGCTAAGCCTTTAAGCTACTAGACGAAAATATTTAAATTAATTTCTAGAAAAAAATATACTCTAAAAATATAAAATTAAAGGCGTTTAATTGTATATAGTACTATGCAATATTCTTATTTGGTAGTATTATAAAGCTTTTTAGCTTTTATTTAGGTACTACTTTTGTAGCGTATTAAGTATTAAACGCTATTAATTACTTATATTAAATAAGTACTTTATTTAAGCAGGCTAGTATTAACTATAAGAATAATATTTTTTTCGACGTAATCCAAGTTAATTAAATATAGCTTTAAAGTAATTACTACTTTAATTTAGTTTATTGCGTTTTTGCAAGTGTTATCCTAGGTAAAGATAGCTTCTTTCTTAAGAAGGTTAAATAAAAGCTTAGCAATAATGCCGTAGTTAGGAATCTACGCTTGGTAGTAGTTGGCAAAGCTAATAAAAGACTAAACTTAAAAGATAATAGTATACGTTGTTTATTTTTTAATCTTAATAATCTTTTTATCTATAAACAACTAACTAAGAGTACTATATATATAGCCTATAATATTAACTGATTTTTTGCACTAGTTAAACTTTATAGCACTAATTACTCCTCCAGCTAGCTTAGTATTATAAAGTATATTATTAAGATTTTTAATATATTTTATAACGAACTATTTAACTTTAGGAAAATTAAAAGCTTCTTGCTCGCTATAGTTTATAGTTAAACTTTTAACTATAATATTGTTTATAAAGAATTTGTAAACTTGCGGAATAAAGTTATAAAAAAGCTAAACTATGTAACGTATAAACTAGGCAATAGAATTTGTAGCCCTTATAAAAAGTTTATACTACTAAAACAATTTAATTGGTATAGCAAAAGTTATAATATTCCTATTTTTTTTATCTAGCTTAATTTAATTATAGCTAGAAAAAAAGTTAAAAAAGGATAAAACTATATATATTATAAACTTCTTAGAGAATTTATTTATAGTAAAAAGAATAAATGTATTTTTAATTGTAATATTATTAGCTTAGCTAATATTGTTAATTAGTTAATAGCCTTTATTTTTCTTATTAACGAGAAACTACTTGTTACAATATAAAGTATAAAACTTTTTAATAGGGCTATTAGCTTAGTATTTTCGAAGCATTTTAATAGTAATTTTCTAAAAGGCTTTAGGTAATATATTATTATTGTTTTAATAGGCCTTATACGGAACTATTTTAATAAACTATAGTAAAGCAACGCTTATACTAATTTAGAAGATATAAGCAAATTTCTAAGTTAGAGTTTTTTTTTAGTTGAAAAGTATATAAACAAATATATTTCTTTTAGCAACTAAAAAGCTGTTGTAGCTTTTCTTTATTATTGCAGCAAGCCGATTAAAAGTAAAATGTAACTCTTGTGGAATATTAAAAAACTTAGGCTAAATCTAGGTATTATATATACTACCCTTATTAGCATTTATAGCTTCTCTAATTTTCTCTTTATATAACAATTTCTAGTTAATAGTTTTATTAAAAATAAAGTTATCCAAAGAATAGTTATTAACAAGGTGCACTTTAATACTTACGCGTTTATATAGCATCCTAATTGCTAGAGCTAAAGTTTTTCTAACTACTTTAGCTGTTATAGCTAGGGATAGAATATTGTTAACCTACTTTTGAAAACAAGCTACTTGATTTACCTTATAAGATCTATATATACAATAATAATTAAGCTAAAATATCCCTTTCTTTTAGTATACTATTTTAACTTAAGCCTAAACTTCTTTAGCGTATATAGCGGAAATCCTTTTAAGGTTATTACTAATTAAAAGGCTAACTACTTTATTACCCTTTTTAAGTTTTAGCTAACTTAGCTAGCCTTTAGAAAGTTAAACTAGATTTCTAATACGCACTTTATCTTAATCAAGCTAATTAGTCCTAGCTTTAATAACTAAGGTACAAGGAATATAATACTTAAGGACTTTTGCACTAGCCGCTAAAATAACGCTAAAAAGCTTTTAATTTTTTTGTCTAAAACTATACATTACTCTTAAGTTACCCATAGTAACGTGGGCAAACAAAAACCTATTGGATTTCTTAAATGTAAGGTTTGTATCTAAGAAAAAGGGTATTCCCAAAAGAATATAGTAAGCTACGTTATGCGTAATATTATTAACTATAAAAAAAACTTAACAAATTCGCTTATAACTAATGCAAACCTAATTCTTTATTATTTTAATTAAAAATAAAAACTCTTTATTATAAACTATAGAGTTTATTAATTTTAACTAGGTGTAAAAAAAACTATTATTATTATAATAAAACAAAGGTAAAAAGTTTATTTTAACTTTAATATTAAAAAAAGCTAATATAAACGCTTAAATATTATTACTTATACAAACTATTAAATAAGCGAAACTATAGCAACCTTAATTAACTATATCCCTAGTTATAGCAAAAATAGAATTAATTTTGTAGCTAACAATAAACTAGCTATGCGTAGTATCCAAAGCGCTTATAACTAAAACCAATAGCTAACAAAACCTAGGTGCTATATCTTGCACTAGTTCGAAAAGGACTTTTAATATAGTTCTAGTATTGTTTTACAAAGCGTAAAGCTATCTAATTAGCGTAGAATTAATACTGCCTAATATTAATAAGTTAAAAGCGTAAAGCTTAATAATTTTGGAAAAAATAGCTTGCGTAGTTATTTTTTTAGGGGTTAAAACAAGCTTAGCAAGCTTCTTAGTGCGAAAACTCCTAAGTAAGTTAGTTAATTTCGCAAAACCCGGGCTATTTAGTATACTCTTTTTCTAATTGCACTAAAAATAAAAATTCTAACTATTCCCAAGGTCTTAGGTGTTTTAAAGAGCTTTAATTAATTCTTTATTAGCAAAACGAATATAAGTATTTAGTACAAGAGTGTTTAAAATAGCTTTAAATATAGCGTTGTTCTAATTAAATATTTCTCTAGTTATTCTTTTCTTTTTTGTAGCAATAGCGAAAATTTAAAAGTTAATTGAGTATATTAACTTATTACTAATTATTACTATCTATATTTTAGCGTTAAAAGCTATAGCTAAACTCCTAATATAACCCAATTTAAAATAATTTAGGTTAAAAAGGATCTTTAGAGTATTAAGCAAGGTATTGCCTTTAAAGAAAGGGTTGCTTTTAACTATGCGGCGGTACTTTTAAATACAAGGGAAATTAATATAATTCTTTTGGGAAAGGAATTTAAAGCACCCTTAAACATAAGCATCTATTTTCGTACTAAGCTAATCGCAATACCTATATATTGCATCTAAGTTTAAGTATTTTGCTAAGCTTTTTTTAGCTTTTTAAAGCGTGCTAATAATAACCAACGTTTTTTTTTACTTAAAATAGTAAACAAGTTAGTAATTAGCAAAAGCCTTTAACTTGGGGTAATAATAAGCGTTATAATTAGGATTTATATAGCTATAACAAGCCTTAATAAACTTATTTTTGCAATATTAAATACTATTAATAGTTATATAAACCTTGTTGTTATTATTTAACTAAGGTTTAAAGTTATTATTGTACACAATAGCTAGGGCTTGGATAGAACTAATTGCTTTGGGGCTAAAGAGCCCTAGATTATCTCGCTAAGCATTATACAAACGGGCTTTTATATACCTTTAAATTTTAGTAAAACTATTTCCTTTTAGCTAAAAAAACTTAATAATATTAATCTTTATATCTATAATACTTTTGGTAATATAATTAATGGGATTATTTTAAAACACTGTTTTAGCTAGATATAGTTTTTAATTAGGAACAAAATAACTATAAGAAAACTATTTAGAATTAAAAATAGGACTAATATCGTTAAAAGGGCAAATAGGTTAATCCTATAGAATAAAGCTAGTTTTAAATATATTTTGCTTAGCATATTTAATCTTTTTATTAAAAAAGTCTAAGAGAATAGATTTAAACTTAAGCTAAAGCATAATCTTTAAATTAAAACTAATACATCTCTTAAGAAGAAAAGACTTTTTTACCTAAGAGAGTAAGTACTTATAGAAGGGCTAGATAGGCGTAATAGCTAGGTTTTTAGCATTGCTAAGGACTTAATTATATTTAATAACCCTAGCCTTTTATTTACGCAAGTTATTACCCAAATTATCCTTATATAGCCCTTTAATTACCTTATTAGGATTTGCTTGTATTAATTTATTGTCCATTTTGAAAAAAGCAAGAAACTACTGCTTCTAAGTTTGCTAGATCCCAAAGCTAGTAATAACCTGGTTAATTACTTTTGCAAGCTTACAAAAACTAGTATTTTGCTTAAGTAGCGTTAAAAAATTGTTTTTTAGGTATAAAAACTAGCAAGCTAAGTTTTTAATATTCGAAATAGCTTAAAATATATTAGTTCTATTAAACCTCTTTATACTAAAATTATTCATTATAATAAAAGCAGCCTACAGTAAAAGAATAGTAATTAAAACAATTCTAGCTATATATTAAGCTTAATTAAATATTCCTTGTAGCTATGCAACCTAAGGTGGACGCACAAGCAAAAGTAAAAGTTAACCTTGAATATTTCTAACTAAGTTGTTAGAAATAAAAGAAATAGCTCGAGCAAGTTCCTTGCCCTTATATTTAAAGCGCTTTAAAGACTAGTCTTTGCCTTGCTTACTAACATTGGCAAGTAAATTAAAAAAAGAAGGGTTATAGTATTAACCCTTATAGGAAGGAATTAGAATAAAGAAAGGCGCACTTAATAAGCTCGACGCTTTAGCAAAAGAGAACAACTATCCCAGAACATCTTTAGCAAATAGGGCCTTAGGAGAAATAACTACAAAAGAGTTTCCAAAATTAGCTATTATCTTTAGAGGTATTTAATTAGAAAAGCGCAATATCTATAACCAAAGGTTTTTAAAGCATTTATAAAATACAAAAGAGTATTTTTCTTTTAGTTGTTTAAGGTTTAGTTTATTAGGAAAGCGAAAATCAAAAGTCCCTATTTATATTTAGTAGCAATAATAGCCTTGTTAAAACAAATATATAAATTTAATAATTAATTTAGCCTTGCTAATAGCCTATTTATTCTATATTTCTTTTAGTTACTTGGGATTCTAAGCGTTTACAATAGTGGTTAAGTTATAATAGTTTTACAAGTTAGTAATAATCTTTAGCAACTATTAAACTACTATTTTACTAAGCTTTAATTGTTACTAAAGCAATATTAAATATATATTAAGAGTATTACACTTTTTTAATTAAAATTATTAAAATATTATTAAAAACTAAGGCTTTATTAAAAGCTCTAAATATCGAGAAGAGTTATCCTTAATAGCATATATATCTTTTAGCTAATAACCAAAATAGTTAAGAAGTACAAAAAGTATGCTAAAAAAAAAGTCTTCTAGTAAAAAACTAATTCGCGCTCTCTTTAAAACAAGTAATTTCTTGTTAATAAAGAGGATCTATAGGCTTAATTTCGCTAATAGCGAAGCACTAATTACTAGCCTTTAAATAATCACTAAGGCTTAATAAAAGCAAAAAGAACAAACCACAAGTAAAGGCTATTCTCCCAAATCTTTATTTTTATCAAACCAAAGCAAAATAGCTGAAGAAACCTATGTTCAATTTATAGGGCAAACACTAGTAAAAACAAAAACCCAACAATGTTAGGTTATCGCTTTGCTAAATGCCGCTAAAAGCACGTTTAACACTATAAAGAAAAAAAGGGGAAGAAAGTTAAATAGTAGCCCAAGGCCAAAAAACAGATTTTATACGCTCTAATCAAAGAGGATATATATGGTATAAGGCAGAAAAAGAGATTAAAATTGTTATTCCAAAAGCTTAAAAATCTACGCGGCGGTACAACTGCTAATATAGCCCATCGATAGTAGGTTTTCCCTGCGCCCTAGAACAGTAGCTAAAAAGGTAAAACCTATCCTAAATTTATACCCTAATAGATTAATACCTAAAGGGAAGATTAGCTAAAAACTAGTAAGGGTTAAGTAGATATATTCTATATAGGCTATAACTCTACCTATTAAGTATAATAAGTAAATTAAACCTAAGTTCTCTAACCTCTAGGTTAAGTTATACCTTACTAATAAGTACTAGGATACAAAACAGGAAATAAACTATAATAGGCTTTCTAATTAGGAACTTAATCTATTTAAATATATACTTATAAATAGAGAAAAGTTACTAGCTTAAGAATCTAGTAAAATAGGAAAGATTATACTTAAAGTAGCGTTACCCTAGGAAATCTAAACTATCTCTTATAAGCCCTTTTATTCTTATAGTATTCCTATTCCTTATACTCTTTATAATAAGGTTATTACCCTACTTAAGGACTATATTTACTATAGAACTATTAAAGAGAGCTATATATTATACTATAATAGATAGTTATTAGTTATAAAGAAAGATAGTAGCTTAAGATTTATTAATAATACTTAGAAGTATAATATTTTTACTACTAAAGATATATTTATACCCCTAGTAGCTAATTAGTTCTCTAAAGAGTTTACTATATATGAAGTTTTATTACTACTAGATTTCTTTTTAAGGTATAACTAAGTTTCTTTTATAGAGATAAGTTAAGATATAATAACCTTTATTATACTAATAGGGTTATTTTAAATATATATAATTCTAATAAAAGTAATAAATTCTATTACTTAGTTTATATATA
>MAVT02001660.1:0-10818 GCA_001702395.2 Diaporthe helianthi
AGGTCTAGGGGCCTTCTACCCCTAACCTTATATATTAACCGTTTAGGCGCGTAGATATATAAGTAAGGATAAAAAGTTACTCTTAGGTACTAATTAAGTTAAAATAAGGAAGATTAATTGTACTAAAAACTCTTTGTAGGAAGGGGTACCTATTTATGTAGTCTATGTCTAGGGTTAGTAAATATCTTTAACTACTAGGACAATACTTATATACTTATATAATTTTTTAAAAAGAAAACAAACTTTAAAAAAATCTATAATATAGAAATAAATTCTAGCTATATATCTATATATCTTTTATAGTTTTAGCGGTGGGAATTAAGTAGTAATTAATTAATATATTTAAAATAAAGAAAAATATAAAAGTATTTATATCTTTAAAAGTAAGGTAGCTATTAAAAAAATAACTTATACGTTATATTTAGAACAGTTAGAAGTATATTATATAAGTTTTAATTTTATAAACTATATTTAATATTATATAAGTATTTAAGTGTAGTAACTTATAAACTTATACACTTATATAAAACTACACTTATATACTTATACACTTATATATATATAAGTATATAAGTTACTACTTATATAAATTTATATAAGTAGTTATTATAACTCTGCTTATATTCTTCTTATAATATCTAGGTTTTAGCTAAAGGTTAAAAGGTTAGTTATAGCGCTACTTCGTTAAGAATAAGTACGCGAAATCAGATGTTAAGTATATAAATATTAACTTTTTATTATTATATATTACTAATTAGCTACTTATAATTCAAAAGCTTAAACTAAAAAAGAGTAGTCTTTAATCTTTTATAAAGAAAATAAATAAAAGTAACTAAATTAACTAATATTACCTAAATTTAATAAAACTTCCTTTCTTTAAAAACTCTTCCTTAGTTAAGTAATATATTATAAGAAGAAAAATAAAATGTAAATATTATATATATATATTTTTATACTTATAGGTTAGTAAATTTAATATATTTATTTCTTTTTTTTTAGTTATAACTTTAATACTAGGAGTTTACTATTCTTTTCTATAGTACTTAGTTTAATTTAGAAAGTAAGTAAGTTTAAAAACTTTACTTTTAAATATTAGTTTTATTACGTAGCCTTTACTAGTTTTATTTTATTATAATAAGTTTCTTAAAACGTAACTTAAGAGTTTTACTATATTTTACTTTATTATAAAAAGGAATTAGTATATAAATAAAAATTAGTAAAGTTATAAGTAAAGATAGTTAAAAAATACTTAGTATAAGTAGTATATACTGAGTTAGGTTAAATAAAACCCTTTAATTTATTATAGCGTTAAAGTAAATAGTATATAATAATACCTTTAATCTTTTATAGTACGAATCTCTAATCTTAAGTTAAAAGGTATTTTATAGTACCTTAGTAAGTAAGGTAAAAAGTAAGTAAAGTATAGTATATTAAAGGTTTACCTTTATACTTAAGTACTTAGAGCTCCTTTATATAAAGGAGAGTTACTAGTACTTTAGATTAACTATCTTAAACTTTTACATCTTTAACTTTATAAGTTTATTATACTATGAGTAATTAATGACCCTTGAACTAGCATATATGTGAAGAGCCCTTATATAAGACGGCTCCTTCAAGGTTGTTTATCTCCGAAGCTTATCTAAGATTTCAAGTTCCTCTACTTAAGTACTAAGCTGGACCTACAATGAGTGTGCCTTGAAAACGAGAGACTATTTAATTATCTTTGTGGATAAATGCACTGAGTT
Source organism: Diaporthe helianthi (assembly GCA_001702395.2). Classification (NCBI taxonomy): domain Eukaryota; kingdom Fungi; phylum Ascomycota; class Sordariomycetes; order Diaporthales; family Diaporthaceae; genus Diaporthe; species Diaporthe helianthi. The sequence goes on from MAVT02001660.1 coordinate 1,746, forward strand.
TCCTAAGGTCAAGTTTAAGGGTTAGATTTGGACAGTCGGCTAGTCTCAATCATGTCATTAATATGACATCTGGAATGTAATTGTAGTTTGAATAGAAAGCCCCGCTTCTTCTGAGGTGGTCCCATTTCGTATGAATATTCGAAGATGCTCAAGTGTTTCATTGGCATGAGGCCTTGAATCTCTCACAGTAAAGGATCTGTCTGGCTCATGCATTCAGCATTCCGTATTTGCTCCACAATTCTGGAGTGTCCATCTTCAGCTCGAGAGCGGCCTCGATCCAGAACCAGTGGAGCCATGCAAGCAAACTTAAAGCAGAGGTCAGCGGTTCTGTGTGCCTCTCATGCTAGCCTTGGAAGCAGTATGTAATTGGATGACTTCATGATCGGAACATAGGTCCGTATGTAGATTTGATGGTACCTAGGTAGCTATTCGAGGCCTGTCCCAAATGGGCCATCATTGATAGAGCTCAGTGCCCGCTTCGAGTGGTGGCTGGATCTATCGAGAGAAATCAAGTGCTGGTGGAATTTGAAACCACGTTCGCCTTAATACCATGTAGTTTTGCTCCGCATTCTGACCTAAAGCTGCCGTCCGAATTTGTGGGATCACGACCAATCGTCTTGCCCCAGTCGGGAATCTAGCATTGTGTGTTATTAGTTATTCAATGCTGGGTCTTTTAGTCTTTTACGACTACATATATGTAAGGGTAGGAATGGACCGCATGCAGCATCACATGAATAGAGCCCTGGAGAATAACATTGAAGAATGAACCCACTCACTTTGACCCATCCTCCTCCATCCTCGCCGCATTTTTGTGTAATGAGATCCTGATGGTGACGTTAGTCCTGCTGCGGGCCCTAAAGTATTGTATTCTGGAACATTCCAAAACGTGAAAGATGGGGATCCGTGACAGCATAGTGAAACTCACGTTTGCTCTCCAGTATTCGTTTACTGAGCAGGGGTTTGGGGTGAACCCATGATTGCAATAATATACTTGGACTCTCCCACTCTTCCACGCTAGATTGCCGCTGCCATTAACCTCTGATCCTGCATCGCACGTCCCAAATATCCCCTCTTTCGTCGTGCTGGTCACAGCCGCGGTCAGGTCTGCGCTCCAGGTGCTAGTCTCATCGTAGAGGTGCCTTCCCGAACAGCTGACCTCGGGGTCGGGGAAGTAGTTTATTGTGGCAAACTGGTTGGTGATGTTGGCGAGACTGTTTATTTTGGGTGTTTGTTGAACTTGTCTGCTCAGGGATATGATGTTGCCCGTCGGAGCTGTGTTTGTGCCTGTCGATGGCGTTGTGGTCGGCAAGGCCAGTCCCAGGATGGGGACGAGAGAAAATAAAAGAATACACGAATGGTACATCTTGGGAGCCGGCCCGCGTTTACGAAGCGAATGAATATCAAACGAGTGAGTGGGTTGAAGGAAAGAGGACAAGATCGCCACACGAACAGGCACGAACAAGCACGAATGGGGAGAATGAGCAGCAGCACCCAAGGATAATTGCGAGGCAGTCGAGGGAGGGAACTTGGCCAGCAATAAATTAGATACGGCGCTAGATACCAGGATGGGGCTGTTGTCATAAACAGGAGACAATTTCATTGGCGTCGGCGTGAAACGCGAAACACGGAACGATATGCCAACCTGGGTATTCTCGGGGCCTCGGAACGCGCCGAGAAATTAAGGCCCTGCTCAGAGATCCGCATGAAATCCACCTTCAAAGGTATTACCGATCGCCGTACCAAACAATCATTGACCAGCGCGTCTCTTCTGGGTATCCCTTGGTAAACCGTCCGCTCTAGAACTTTAGGGTCCTCAAAAAGAGATTTGTTTTCCTGAAGTCGTGAGAGGGCTGGCTGGTTTAGACCCGGCCCCGGCCCCAGCTGTCTTCAGGAGTGCCGCTACCCGGGAATACTTATTAATCCAGTCAACCGTTTGACCATCATCAAGGAGGGGACTGCCGCAAAGCCTCATCCTGCGGTGGCCACCCTCGAATCTCAAGTGCTGTTAAGCTCGAAACCGAAGAGGATCGCTACCGTAAATGCTACCAATGTCCCCTGTCAACCCAACGCTGCTGCGCCCCAATACACTCTCTAGCATGATGCTATAGGACAAACGAAGGTACCTAGTAGGCACTTAGTACTCACGGTGAACCTCCCGGTAAGAAACAGGGCACCTGGAAAAGCGGGTGTCTTATTAGCAGGCTGTGCTTCTTGTGGCTGATGCTTGTCAACTGCATGTATGTGGTGTCACAGGTCCATGGCTTGGAGTCTACACCTGGGCAGGTGCATGATTTAATATCGCCGGCCGACTGAGCCTATCTGCCTGCCTCAAGTGCTACCTATTCAGGTAGGTAAGCAACACTGACGGTTCTTATTACTTGCTCAGCGTTTCCCAAGGCTAGCAACTCTTGAGTCTTGGTGCACAGCGTGCTTCCACGAGTAAGTTTGTTCCTATTTATTGCCCACCCAGGCAAGATCACTTAGGAGAAACGTGGCTCTGTAAAACGCTCTATTGATTGCTACTTGCGGTGACATAGACGGGCCACAAGCTTCAAGTTGTCATCATGAGTACTAAAGTAGTCATGTGTTACTAGTCCCAAAGTTATTTCAACGTGGCAAAGGATACGTACCTATCTCTGCAACCCACAAGTTGCTTGACCCTCAGGTATTGCAGCACGCCCTAATAGCACAACATGTGTGAAGCAATGATACCAGCACCCCTTTTCAGTCCTAGACGCCATGCTTGAGCTCAGCTTCTCAACCCATCATGAGTACAAGACCTTTCCCCCTCCGGTGTGCACCAAGCCTACTCTAGAAGACCATCGTGAAACATTCCCGAATCGTCTTCGACAAAAATAATTACTCACAGCTTGACCATCTGGGCCTTTGGGAAAAGACAACAGAAATGACGTCGGCATACCTTTGTACCAGTGTTCTTTAAAAGCAAAAAATGAAGGAAACATCCAAGGGTATCGAATAATGATTCTCTTCCGCAACAGGATACACGCCAGGAGATTTTGCGAGAACCGGAATAATCTCGACCGGATCAATCGTGGGCATGGACGTACGCCCAGGCCATCCGCGTATTTCTAGTCTGCATTGAAAAGTCGTTGCAGGTCGCGAATCGACAGTCTGCCCAGATTCTTGCTTTCCCCCTCGTCAAGAGCAGCATCGACGAATTTCCTCTTCTGTTCTTGCAGATCGGCGATGCGGTCCTCGACAGTTCCTTCGACAAGGAGGCGATGGACGTTGACAGGCTTCTGCTGGCCTATCCGATAGGCGCGATCCACAGCTTGCATTTCAATGTATGGATTCCAGAAAGGATCCATGACAATAACGTGGTTCGCAGCTGTGAGGTTAAGGCCCGCATTCCCTGCCTTCAGGGATACCAACATCACCTTCGTGCGGGAGTTGGGATCCTGGAAGTCCTGAGCAGCAGCATCCCGATGAACACGTGACATGCCTCCATCATATCTGCAATACCCGAGGCCAAGCTCGTACTTGATGGGGATCTCAAGCAGGTCGAGCAAGAAAGTGAATTGAGAGAAGACAATCGTCTTGTCCCCGCTCTCTCGGACGTCTGCCAAAATCTTGCAGCACTCCGACACCTTGGCAGATGGCATCCAGTTCTTCTTCAGGTATTTCATATACCGCTTGTACTGGGATTTGTTCTTCCTGGCCTCGGTTCGCAAGCTCTTGAGCATATGAGGCTTGATTTCTTCCTCCTTCTTTTTGCCCTTGTCTCTGCCCTTGCCTCTGCCCTTGGATTTGCCCTTGGATTTGCCCTTGGATTTGCCCTTGGATTTGCCCTTGGATTGGCCTCTGGACTTGTTCGCTTTGTGATGAGCCGTCGGCGCGTTCTTAGCAACTTGGCTGATGGACAAATCACCCTCCTCCTCCTCCTCCTCGTCGTCATCGCTGTCCTTGGCAGGCTCTTCTTCGTCGTCATTATCGACAATGAAGCCCTTCAGATTGCCATTGCGATCAACATCATCGGCGTCATCAGGGTCATCATCAGAATCGGTCTCAGACTCAGATGAGTCATCTTCCGTGGAGCTTGCTTCCGAGGCAGTCTCAATGTCTTCCTCATTCACAGCTGTCGGCTCAGGCATGTGAACTGCCTTGAATGATGTCAGGTTGATAACCTTCTTCGGGTCGACAGCTCCACGGCACTCCGGGCATTTGAAGGTACTACCTTCGTCGCCAGCTCGGATGTTGTTGTCAAGGGCCCTCTCGGCAAGAGTGGTGAAGCACTCGGCACATGTATTGTGCCCACATGGTAGAACGATGGTCGGATCAATTACCGCGTCGAGGCAAATGGGGCACTTGAACCCTTCCTCATTTTGCGCTTTGAGGCGGGCTACTACATCAGGGGCAAGGGTCTTGGCTAGGGCATTCATGTCTTGCTCAGTGACCTCGCTGTTGCCGACATATTCCACGTCGAGGTTCAGGTGTGGATGGCAGCAAGCCTGGCGAAGACGGAGGAGCAACACAAGGATGTTGCTGTAGTTCTTCCCGACGGTACCCGCACGGAGGTATTTGTTGAACGTGATCCTTGTCTTGCTTTCTAAATCGGTGTAGAATTGTCGCTCATCCTCAGAAAATTCAACGTGAGCGACTGCCTCGGTTTTCGGGGGCAACGTCACTAGCGGCTTCCCATCAAGCGTGGAAGACTTCATCCGTCGGAGCATGATAGCCTTCAGCAGGACGCGAAGGGCATCCATGGCTTTCGTCTTGGTGTACTCTCCAGCAGAACGACCTCGACTCGTCCGAGGGGTTAGACTCCCAAAGGTCTTGTTGAATTCCTTCTGCTCATGGTAAGGCTTGATTTTCAGGAACTTGATTAAAGAAAACAATTCGTGGATACCGTTCATCATCGGCGTGCCTGTCAGACACCAACGGTAGGTCCCTCTGAGGGAGCATGAGCCTCTTGCCTGGAGAGTCTTGTCGTTCTTGATGCACTGAGCTTCGTCGAGAATCACTCGGTAAAATTTGCTGTTCGGGTGTAGGAGCGGGCAACTCTTGGCCAGCTCTGCGTCACGGTCCGGTCTGGCCCCAGGATGGTGAGCTACCCACCTCTCAAATCGCTTCTGCTCAGCGCCAACCTTCCCGTACGACGTCAAAACTACGTCGTAGGTACGAATGTCTTCGTATTTCATGTGCTTGTTGTGCAGAAGCAGGACGCTGAGGCGGTGCTGAGGTTTGAGCTTCTGTGGACATTTGTCAGCACAAATTAAATGCAAGGCTGTTAGAGAGTATTACCTTCTTGATCTCGATTTCCCACTGCTTCAGTAGCGCGATAGGCCCCACGATGAGGTTTGTCTTGTTCCTACTGTCAGACGCGGGACGGCTCACCATTAGAGCAAGTGCGGAGATCGTCTTTCCCAGGCCCATCTATACCGCATTAGCAAGCCATGTGCTTATCGTGTCGAACAGCCCTGCTTTGGCCCTGGCCTCAAGCCTGACGGTGGAGTGACCCGAGGAAGAGATGAAGGTGCTCGGGGCCTGGGTAAGGTGGGTTGCGCAATCGACCTACATCATCAGCCAGGATGCCACCCTGGTTCTTGCCCTTCTCGCTATCCATCATCCATTGGAGGGCCAGCTGTTGATGTGCATACAGAGCATATCTGAGTTGCTCCGGGGTACCGATGCGGTCTTCCTCGGGAATGTCTTCATCGGGCCGGATGTTGGCAAGGAGGTCCTTAATCTCCTCTGCCGTCTTTCTGGGGTCGTCGCGTAGATCGTCGTAGTATGACCGGAGGTTCGCACTCAGAGGGTTGCCCAAAGCGTCGAGGCCATTAACCCAGTCGATGTCGTTAGTCAGGTTGATAATATCAGGCAAATAACCTCCCGGGGTAGGAACCTGTGACGACGCAGCTGGACAGGGGTTGGCGTTAGCACCCCAGGTCTGCAAGGGAGCATAGGCGCCTGAGTTCAGGGTTCCTGGTCGGTTACCCAGTGACGCCATGGGGGAAACATCACCAGCGTAACCTGCGAACCCGCTGGCAGAATTAGGAACAGGCAGACCAATAGTACCAGCCGTGAGTCCATGTCCATGAGAAGGAAGGTAGCCTTGTTGTTGCCGGGGGAGAGTGGCCTGCCTAGCCGACTGGGCGGCTAAAAAGTTTGGTACATAATCGATGCCAGGCAAGGGATTGGAAAAAGGAGACACACCCGTTGTCGGAACTGCATTCGGCGGACCCATAGACGGCAGAGACGAGTTCGGCGGCCCATAACACGGCGCACCATAAGCGCCAACAGACTGGGAAGGGATAGGATGTACTGGAGCATCAAAGAAGTTGTCCAAATCGTCATCAAAGTTGAAAGATCCCGGCATACGGGACGGCGGCTGGCTGTGTCCAGCTGGGGATCCATTGTTGGGACGGAATGGATCACGTTCTTGGGAAGACAGAGGCTGGGGCTGGCTCTGCGACGGTTGTGAGGGACGACATAGAAGCCTGTTGAAGGCAGTGGGTCCAGAAAGTCCAGTAGGTGCCGGGGACGCTGGGGAAGAATTCGAGAAGGAGTTGTCATGGGAATCATGCTGGAGTGATCTGGCAAATCTCTCATCTGCCTTGGCTTGTTCGAGTTGCGCAAAAGCTGCCTTCTGTTCCTTGAAGAGCCGCTCGAAACGGGCGTCGTCCCTAGAGGAGCATCAGTCACGGTTCCAAGAATACAAGTACTGTGCACCTCGAGATGGTACGCCAAACATACCCGGTGAGGTCAATAATATCGGCATCATCCGCCCAGAAGTCGTCCCCCACAGACGGGGTAGTAATCGCGGTGTGTTGGGGACTCGGGGTCGTTCTTCGGGACTTGATGCGGGAGCCGGAGGAAGCATCATCATCGAGATGGGAGCCAAAGATTCGCTTCTTCTGTCCAAAGGCAGAACCTGCCGTAGAGACGCTGGCAGGCGTGAGAGTTCCTGAATTCGAATAGGAACTTGGCCCTGGGCAGGAAACTCGATTAGCACAACCCGGGATGATAGATGATAGAAAGAGGGATAGAAAAGGCGAGCCATTTCCGGCTTTCCCTCAAGAGACAGCCATAAGTATAGCCCGCAAGAATACGCACCAGCATAATCATCCGAGCGATACGACTGCATGGTGCCGCTGGAGTTGGCTGCTTTCTTCGAAGCTGCGGCGAGGTCAGCAGATGTGAGAATCAGTGGTGACGGACGCGTGGGACCTTGGGAGTTGGCTCGAGCCTTGTTGACTTCCTGCCTCAATCTGGCAATCTCTTTTTTGGTTTCTGTGATCTGTCTCGGGGTGTCGCTTTCCTGTGGCCCTTCTTGGAGGGAGGCAAGGATGGTTCTCGAGATTGTCAAGGCATCGAGAAGCCCATCCAAGTCCAGGGTAGTAACCCCAGCCGGGCTGGATGAGGCTCTGTCCATATTTGTAGGAAGCGTGAGACGAATGCGCAGCCGGCTCTCCTAGGTTAGGTTGTGTGCGAGCGAGCGTGCGACCACCGACTACCCCGATGGGAAAGCCAGGCCAGTGTGACACCTGCCTGCGTGGCACAAGATCTGTAAGCACTGGGGTTTTTTGCCGCACTTGTCTTGATAAAGCGACCAGGCTGCAGCCGGTTGAGCCCGAGATGCAGCAAGAACTTACTTGTTCTGCGGCCGTCCAGAATGGTCGCACTCGGGGGCTGGACGGTCCCGTCCCAGTCGCAGATGTCACTTATTCAGTGGCGCTGCATGTAGTGGCAGGACCGAGGTAGCTGAATGCACCACTGTTGTTTGATTCGGAGCAGACGGCTCGAGAAGCGAAGACACGTCTGGACAAGAACTAGACTGAACCTTAGGATACCTGAGGTTTGGCAACAGAGGCCCGTGAGAGTATACATGAGATTATTCTGGGCGGGAAAAAGATGCACCCTTCCTGAACGACGCGCCGCAGGTCGCGGTAGCAGGTGGCGAGGCGGCAGGCACAACACAACCCCACCACAGCTCATTGTTCATTCGGGCTCTGAGGTCGACAAAAGTTCCGCCACACCCCCATTTTCGCACCAAAAACAGCTAAAAGTCACTACTTTCAATACTTTATATATCAACTACTACTTATCCTAAAAAATTTTAATATTTTATTATAAGTTAAGATTTAACTAAATTCTATATTTTAAGTAATTAGAGTTTTTTAATAATTAATTTATTATAATTTACTAGGCTTTAAAATATACCTTATATTTTAAAAACTTTATTTAAAAATATTAAAATAAAGTAAAAATATAGTGTATATACTATAAGAAACTAAAATAGTTAAAGTTTATATATTATATAAAAAAGTTTGATATACTTGCTATAAAATAGTTAAATTTAAGATTCTTAGTGTAGCGAAACTTTTATCTACCTACTATACCTACTAGGTAGGTAGTCTAATTACCGTAGGTAATAGACATCCCGGATAACCGAGCCCTTGCCTTGTACTTTCTCTACGTTTAGTAGTTAATTTAATTAGGGTACCAGTATAGACTACTAATAGGCTATATATACTTAGATTAATAGAACTTAACTTAATCTCTATTAATTAAATAAAAGAGAGGACTATTAAAGTACTATTTATATTAATAATTAGTAGTAGAGTATAATAGGCTACCTTAAGTTTATTTATATCTTAATAAAACCCCGTCTCCGTAAGTTAATAGATATATAGCCTAGGGGAGCTAAGCTCGCCTAAGAGCACTTACCTACCTATATAAGTCCTAGGTAGTTACCTACCCTAGGTACTAAGTATTCTAACCCCTATAGTATACTATATTATACTTATATACCTAGTTATACCTAGGTATATAACTCCTAACCCGGGTAGTTAAGGTTTGAATATAGGAGAATTATAGGTTAAATATAATATATAAACTATATAATTACATTTATATATAAATAAACAAGTAGTTATTAATATAATATTTAAGCTTATATTACTTAAAAGTATATATAACGTTAAACACTAACGAGTTGCCTACTTTAACGAGTTGCTTATTTTTCAATATTATTAGCATAATAACCCAAATTATAGTACTATATTAATTGAAATTGATTAAAACTAATTGGAACTAAATATATTAGATAATT
>MAVT02001661.1:0-10777 GCA_001702395.2 Diaporthe helianthi
TACTAAATAAGTTATATAAGTTTAATAGGATCTTATAGCCTTAGTATAGCTACTTTTAATAAAGTATACTTAGTAGTTAAGGTCTTTAAGTATTAAGTAGATAACTATTCCTTTAACCTTACTATTTTAAGTTATATAGGTAACTACTAATTAATATTAGCTAGTACTTATAATTATAAGAGGTATTAGGTAGTATTAATATTGCTTATATTCTATAGGCTATCTATAGTAAGGCTAGCTTACCTATAAGAAGTAGGGTCTATAGCTAACTAAGCCTAATATTACTTCACTATAATAGCTTTAATTTTGATGAAATTAGTAAATAGTACTAGCGCGAATAAACTAGGTATAGCTTAATATAATACGTACGTACTTAATAGAGGCTTTTAGTTATAAATAATTTCATAAAATTAAACTAGAACGTTACTATAGAATTTCCTATATAGTTAAGCTAACTATATTTATTTAAAAAACAATTTGATATCTTATTATTCCCTATTAATTATAAGGTTAAAAGACTAATAACTATAGTTTTTATTTAACTAAGTTAATTTAACTATCTATAATCTTTATAAACTAGATATCTTCTAGCTTTATTTAGCTATATCTTCATTTTAAAAGTATTTAACCTTTTAGAGTCTTAAGGCTTTAGCTTTTATACTTATATAAGTTTAGATTATATCTTTTAAAGATCTAAATATATTTAGACTTTAGCTAAAAGCCTTTTAATATTATTTTAGTACATAGGGAAAACCTACTATAAGTAGACTATATAAGTAGCTTTATCGCCGCGTAGTTTTAAGATCTTCTCTACTTAAGAATTTAGCTTTTATTTTATACTATACTATATACCTTTTCTTTAGTCAAAGCGTATAAATTTATCTTTTAGCCCTAGGCTACTATTTTACTTACCTTTCTACTCTTTTCGTCCATAGTATAAGATATACCCTTAGCGGTATCTAGTAAATTAATTACTTAAGGTTATTAGGTTCTCGTGTTTAATACTTTTAAAAAATATGTAAAATTTGTTTATAATTATTAGCTTTTTTTAAAGTATAAGGCTACTATAGTATAGAAAGGAACTAAGTTATTAATCTTTTCTTTTATTATAATTTATAAGTTATTAGAGCTATATATCTTTACAGTAGAATATAGTTACTTTATCTAAGGTTGTTTTAATAGTTTATTAAATTACTCTAAAGTAGCTTTATAAAATACGTTTACATAGGATATGTATTAATAAGTTAAGCTAGAACCTATAAAGTAACACTAGCTTTTTAATATTCCTTATTTTAAGTAATGGAAAAGCCTAAGTTATTTAGTAAATAGTACTTTTACCTAGTACTTAATACTATTAAACTAGGTTACTTATAAACTAAAACAGCGTTAACTTTAATAATACTAGTATATATAGATTAGTTATAACCTAATACTATATCCACTTATACTAAATAGAGGCTTCTAGCTAGATAAGTTTACAAAAGTAAATTAGAAGGTTAGAATAAAACTCCCTAGATAACAAAACTTACTATATTTATTTAAACAGATATATGTTATCTTTGCCTTCTAGGATACTTATTATAGTTGTAACTTAGGAGTAGAACCCTTAAAATATAAATAGTTTATAGTTAATAATAAAAGTAAAAAAATAGTTTAATATAGAAGAATCTTATAAAAAATGCCTACCTTTAAAGCCTCTCTTATTATTACGAATATGTATATTATAAAAGAAATATAATAGCTACATCTATAAAGGTAATACTTATAGTACTTATTTACAATAAAATGTTCTTTTAAAAGTCCTAAGATATTAGTTCTTATAAACTATTATAATAGTATAAGTTTAACTAATTACTATTGCTAAATTATACCGCTTCGCTAAAAGATATTAATACTTAATACTACCTAGTATACGTATTTATAGTATTTATAAGCTTATATTATTATATTCCCCGTCTAAGGCCTAATTAACTACAATATAATATATTAGAATGTAGTAATATATTACCTTAGATAGTACTATCCTAAATTAACTATATAGCCTATATAATACTTAAAAAGTTTTAATAGGATAACGGTATTTATTTAATTCAATTACTACGTTATTATGTAGTTAACGGCCCTTTATAGTACTATAATTATCCCCCTACCTTAAAAGGGTGCTTTTTCACGTAATGTGACGGTACGGGCTTATAGGCATTACTGACGATAGACGACTAGTCGTTTATCGCTGGTCTTTTAGACTATGTGGGTCCGTCGGCAGTAATGGGCAAGCTATCACATGATAAACGACTATACGGGTGGGCGACGAGTAAGCCTGCTTGGAAAGCCATTCGGGAGGTAGGGAGTTCGAACCAGTGCGGTGCCACGAAGGGCCGTTTGCCAACGGGCGACTTAAGTGACTGGTAAGACAAGCCTTGCACCGTCTAAGGTTTTTAGGCCTCCTCTATAGCACGTATCGACACGAATCACTCACCCTACAACGTTTCTCGTAAAGTCTTAGAGCTCTAGAAGGGCCTTACGGGGGGGTATTGTGACGGTACGGGCTTATAGGCATTACTAACGATAGACGACTAGTCGTTTATCGCTGGTCTTTTAAACTATGTGGGTGCGTCGGCAGTAATGGGCAAGCCATTACACGTAAGGGCTTAAACTTATACCCTTAGTATTAAGTATTAAGATAGTATATACAATAACGTATATATTCGTTAGGTACAACTATAAGTAGAAGGTTTAAGGAAGAGGTACTACTAGGTATAGTAAAGGTATAAGACTAATTCTTACTCTTTTTAGCCCTTATTCCTTAAGCTTATAGGGGCTACTACTTATAGTAATGTTCTAGGGCGCAGGGAAAACCCACTACTAATGGGTTATATAAGCAGTAGTACCGCTGCGTAGATTTTTAAGCTTTTGGAATAACAATCTTAATTTCTTCTTCTGCTTTATATCGTATATATTCTTTTTGATTAGAGCGTACAAAATCTGTCTTTTGGCCCCAAGCTACTATTTAACTTTCTTTCCCTTTTTTCCTCTACGGCGTTAAACGTGCCTTCGGCGGCATTTAGCAAAGCAACAACCTAATATTGTTGGGTTCTTGTTTTTACTAGTATTTGCTCTATAAATTAAATATAGGTTTTTTCGGCTATTTTGCTTTAGTTCGATAAAAATAAAGTTTTAAAAAAATAGCCTTTATTTATAGTTTATTTTCTTTGCTTTTATTAAGCCTTGCTAATTATTTAAAGGCTAGTAATTAATACTTTGCTATTAGCGAAATTAAGCTTGTAAATCCTCCTTATTAGCAAGGAATTACTTGTTTTAAAAAGAGTGCAAATTAGTTTCTAACTAAAAGACTTTTTTTAGCATACTTTTTATACTTTTGAATTATTTTAGTTATTAGCCAAAAAATATATATGCTATTAGGGATAATTCTCCTTAATATTTAAAGCTTTTAATAAGGCCTAAGTTTTTAATAATACTTTAATAATCCTAATTAGAAAAATATAATATTTTTAATATATATTTAATGTTGTTTTAGTAATAATTAAGGTTTAGTAAAATAGTAGTTTAGTGGTTACTAAAAACTACTATTAATTTGTAAAACTATTATAATTTAATTATTATTATAGATGCTTAGAATTTTTAGTAACTAAAGGAAATATAAGATAAATAGGCTATTAGTAAAGCTAAAATAATTATTAAGTTTATGTATTTGGTTTAACAAGGCTATTATTGTTGCTAGATATAAATAGAAACTTTTAGTTTTTGCTTTTCCCTAAAGGATTAAACCTTAAACAACTAAAAAAAAATTTCCTTTTGTATTTTATAAATACTTTAAAAACCTTTTGTTAAAGATATTTGCGCTACTTTAATTAAATACTTTTAAAGATAATAGCTAACTTTAGAAACTTTTTTGTAGCTGTTTCTCCTAGGGCTTTATTTGCTAGAGATATTTTGGGATAGTTATCCTCTTTTATTAAGGCGTTAAGCTTATTAAGTATGCCTTTTTTTGTTCTAATTCCTCTCTATAAGGGTTAATATAATAATCCTTTACTTTTTAATTTGCTTGCCAATGTTAGTAAGCAAGGCAGAAACTAATTTTTTAAGTGCTTTAAATATAAGGGTAAGAAACTTACTTAAGCTATTCTTTTTGTTCTTAATAACTTAGTTAGAAATATTTAAGGTTAACTTTTATCTTTATTTGTATATTTACCTTAGGTTATATAGCTATAGGGAATATTTAATTAAGTTTAATATATAGTTGGAATTGCTTTGGTTATTATTCTTTTATTTTAAGCTGCTTTTATTATAATAAATAATTTTAGTATAAAAAAGTTTAATAGAACTAATATATTTTAAACTATTTTAAATATTAAAAACTTAGCTTACTAGTTTTTATATTTGGAAGATAATTTTTTAACGCTGCTTAAGTAAAATACTAGTTTTTATAAGCTTATTAAAGTAATTAACTAGGTTATTATTAGCTTTAGGATTTAGCAAACTTAGAAATAGTAACTTATTACTTTTTTTAAAATAAACAATAAATTAATGTAAGTAAATCTTAATAAGGTAATTAAAAGGCTATATAAAGATAATTTAAGTAATAACTTGCATAAATAGAAGGCTAGGGTTATTAAGTATAATTAAGTTTTTAGTAATTCCAAAGATTTAGCTACTATGCTAGTTTAGCTCTTTTATAAGTACTTACCCCCTTAAGTGAAAAAGTCTTTTTTTTTTTAAGAAATGTATTAGTTTTAATTTAAAGACTATGTTTTAGCTTAAGTTTAAATTTATTTTTCTAGACTTTTTTAACAAAAAGATTAAATATGCTAGGTAGAATGTATTTAGTACTAGCTTTATCCTATAGGATTAACTTATTTGCTTTTTTGATAATATTAATTTTATTTTTAATTATAAATAATCTTTTTGTAGTTGCATTATTTTTAATTAAAAACTATATTTTGCTAAAATAATATTTTAGGATAATCTTATTAATTGTATTACTAAGGGTATTATAGATATAAAAATTAATATTATTAAGTTTTTTTAGTTAAAAGGAAATAGTTTTGCTAAAATTTAGAGGTATATAAAAGCCCGTTTGTATAACGCTTGGCGGAATAATTTAGGGCTTTTTGGCCTTAAAGCGGTTAGTTTTGTCTAAGCTTTAGCTATTATATACAATAATAACTTTAGATTTTAGTTAAACGATAATAATAAGGTTTATATAACCATTAATAGTATTTAATACTGCAAGGATAGGTTTATTAAGGCTTATTATAGCTATACGAATTTTAATTATAACGCTTATTATTGCCTTAAGTTAAAGGCTTTTGTTAATTACTAACTTGTTTATTGTTTTAAGTAGGAAGAAATGTTAGTTATTATTAGTATACTTTAAAAAGCTAAAAAAAGCTTAGTAAAGTATTTAAACCTAGATGCAGTATATAGGTATTGCGATTAGCTTAGTGCAAAAATAAATGCTTATGTTTAAGGGTACTTTAAATTCTTTTTTTAGAAAAATTGTATTAATCTTTTTTGTATTTAGAGGTACCGCCGCGTAGTTAAAAGCAACTTTTTTTTTAAAGGTAATACTTTGCTTAGCACTTTAAAAACCCTTTTTAACTTAAACTATTCTAAATTAGGTTATATTAGGAGTTTGGCTATAGCCTTTAACGCTAAAACATAGATAGTAATAATTAGTAATAAGTTAATATATTTACTTAACTCTTAAATTTTTGCTATTATTGCAAAAAAGAAAAGAATAACTAAGAAAATATTTACTTAGAATAACGCTATATTTAAACTTATTTTAAATACTTTTATATTAAATGCTTGTATTTGTTTTGCTAATAAGGAATTAATTAGAGTTTCTCAAAATACTTAAGATTTTGGGAATAGTTAAAATTTTTATTTTTAGCGTAGTTGGAAAAAGAGTACGCTAAATAGCCTGGGTTTTACAAAATTAACTAACTTGCTTAAGTGTTTTCGCACTAAGAAGCCTATTAAGCTTGTTTTAGCCCTTAAAGAAGTAGCTGTGCAAGCTATTTTTTTAAAAACTATTAAGCTTTGCGCTTTTAACTTATTAGCACTAAGTAGTATTAATTTTACGCTAATTAAATAGCTTTATGCTTTGCAAAATAGTATTAAAACTATATTAGAAGTTTTTTTTAAACTAGTGCGGAATATAGTATTTAGGTTTTATTAGCTATTAGTTTTAGTTGTAAATACTTTAGATGTTATATATAGCTAGTTTATTATTAACTATAAAGTTAATTTTATTTTTATTACAATTAAAGATGTAATTAATTAAGGCTACTATAGTTTCGCCTATTTAATAGTTTGTATAAGTAATAATACTTAAGCGCTTATATTAGCCTTTTTTAATACTAAAGCCGAAATAAACTTTTTACTTTTATTTTATTGTAATAATAATAGTTTTTTTTACATCTAGTTAAAGTTAATAAACTTTATAGTTTACAATAAAGAGTTTTTATTTTTAATTAGAGTAATAAAGAACTAGGTTTGCATTAGTTATAAGCAAATTTGTTAGGTTTTTTTTATAGTTAATAATATTACGTATAACGTAGCTTATTATATTCTTTTGGGAATACTCTTTTTTTTAAATATAAACTTTACATTTAAGAAATTTAATAGGTTTTTATTTGCCTATATTATTATAAGTAACTTAAGAGTAATGTATAGTTTTGGATAAAGGAATTAAAAGCTCTTTAGCGTTACTCTAGCGGCTAGTATAAAAGTTCTTAAGCGTTATATTCCTTATACCTTAGCTATTAAAGCTAGAAGTAATTAGCTTAATTAAAATAAAGTGCGTATTAGAAATTTAGTTTAATTTTTTAAAAGCTAGCTAAATTGGCTAAAGCTTAAGGAAAGTAATAAAGTAGTTAGCCTTTTAACTAGTAATAACTTTAAAAGGATTTCTACTATATACGCTAAGGAAGTTTAAGCCTAAGTTAAAATAATATACTAGAAAAAAGGAATATTTTAGCTTAATTATTATTGTATATATGGATTTTATAGGGTAAACTAAGTAGCTTGTTTTTGAAAGTAAGTTAACAATATTTTATCTTTAGCTATAGTAGCTAAAGTAATTAGGAGAACTTTAGCTTTAGCGATTAAGATGCTATATAAGCGCGTGGGTGTTAAAGTGCACTCTATTGATAATTATCCCTTGGATGGCTTTATTTTTAATAGGATTATTAACTAGAAACCGTTATATAAAGAGAAGATTAAAAAAGCTATAGATGCTAACAAGGATAGTATATATAATGCTTGGATTTAGCCTAAGTTTTTTAATATCCTACAAGGGTTACATTTTACTTTTAATTAGCTTGCTGTAATAATAAAAAAGAGCTATAATAGTTTTTTAGTTATTAAAAGAAATATATTTATTTATATGCTTTTTAATTAGAAGAAGACTTTAGCCTAAGAATTTGCTTATATTTCCCAAATTAGTATAAGCGTTGCTTTACTGCAGTTTATTAAAATAGTTTTATATAAGGCCTATTAGAACAACAATAATGTATTACCTAGAGCTCTTTGGGAAATTACTATTAAAATGCTTTGGAAGCGCTAGGCTAGTAGCTTTATTAAGAAGTTTTATACTTTATATTGCAACAAATAGTTTTTTATTAGCAAAAAAAACAAAGGCTATTAATTAATTAACAATATTAGCTAGGCTAATAGTATTATAATTAAAGATATATTTATTCTTTTTGCTACAAAGAAATTTTTTAAGGAGTTTGTAATATATATAGTTTTATCCCTTTTTAACTTTTTTTCTAGCTACAATTAAATTAAGCTAAATGAAAAAAGTAGGGATATTACAATCTTTGCTATATCGATTGGATTATTTTAATAGTATAAACTTTCTATAGGGGCTATAAATTCTATTACCTAGTTTATACGTTATATAGTTTAGTTTTTCTATAACTTTATTTTGCAAGTTTGCAAACCCATTATAAATAATATTGTAGTTAAAGGTTTAATTATAAACTATAGTAGGTAAGAGGCTTTTAATCTCCTTGGAGTTAAATAGTTTATTGCAAAGCATATTAAAAACTTTAATAATGTATTCTATAATACTAAGCTAGCTAGAGAAGTAATTAGTGCTATAAAGTTTAATTAATGCAAAAAGTAAGCCGATATTGTAGGCTATATATATAGTACTTTTGGTTAGTTGCCTATAAATAAAAAGATTATTAAGATTAAGAAATAAATAATATATACTATTGTTTTTTAAGTTTGGTTTTTTATTGGCCTTGCCAACTACTATTAAGCGTAAATCTTTAACTATAGTATTGTTGCTAAGCTTTTGTTTAACTTTTTTTAAAAAAAAGCTATTTTTACTTAGGATAATACTTGCAAGGATGCAATAAACTAAATTAAGGTAGTAATTACCTTAAAGCTATATTTAATTAACCTAGATTATGCTAAAGGAGATATTATTTTTATAGTTAATACTAGCTTACTTAAATAGAGTGCTTGTTTAATACAAGTAGTTAATAGCGTTTAGTACTTAGTATACTACAAGAGTAGTGCTTGGATAAAAGCTAAGAAGCTTTATAATGCTACTAAACGAGAATGTTATGTAGTACTATATATAATTAAACGCTTTTGATTTTACGTTTTTGGAGTATATTTTTTTTGGAAATTAATTCGAATGTTTTTGTTTAGCAGCTTAAAAGCTTAGCAACGAACGTTCTAAAGGCTTTAATTACTTAATAACTAGTTATTATTTATACCTATAACTTTATAATAGATTATATTAAAGGCTTAAACAATTTAGTTGCAAATACTTTATTTTAAAAACTTGTTAGCTTGTTTAACAATAAAGATTGCTACTATAAGAGTAATATTGAGAATTAGTATAACTTAATACTTGCCTAGCTTTTAGCACTAGAGTTAAAGGCTAATTAAACGCTATTGCTTTAAGATAATTGTTTTTGGTTAAAGTAATCCAAGCAGATTGCTTATTTTTTTATCTATAGAAAGCTTTTACTAAATTTTAAGGGCAAACAATTAGATATATTTAGGAAAATAGCCCTTTAGTTTATTATATATAAGTAGACTTTTTAGGATTTACCTAAAAAAAAAGCTATAACACTAATGTATTATTAATAATCCTAATTAGAAATAAAGGATTATTAGAAATATATATGCCCTTTTTGGATATAAGGGGCGTAAGGTAATATATAAGCGTATTAGAGCTATATACTACTAGAAGGGGATGTATACTAACGTAGAAAAAGCTATTTTTACCTACTCCAAGTGTACTAAATGGGATACTTAGCACTATAACAATAGGGTTATTCCAACTATACTAAATAGCCCTTTTGCTAAAATCTATATTAATATTTAGTACTTTTTTTTTAATTGGGGTTATATATATTTTGTAGAGGTTTATTATAATTTAACTAGCTAGCTAGAGGCAATGGTTTTGCGTATGGCTAATACTAAGAGCATTAGAAAGTTCTTTGTCGATAATATTTTGCTTAAATAAAGCCTACTTTTTAAGATTGTTGTTAATAGAGAAAGGAAGAATATAGGCGAATTTGCAGAATATTTACGCTAAATTAACGTTTACTAAGTTCTTTTGTTAACCTATAACCTTTGTGCTAATAGTATTATAGAATAAAGCTACTTTAACTTGGTTACTACTATAATAAAGATAATAAACAAGTATAATATTAAAAGCTAGCATAGTATATTGCTATATATACTCTTTGCTAATTAGATATCTCTAAAGCGTTTTTATAAAAAAAGCCCTTTTTATCTTTTTTATAGGTATAAGTTAATTATCCTTATTAAGATTAATATCCCTACCTAAAGGGTATAGGTATAGAACTTAAATATATTTATAGAAAATGCATTAATTTGCTAGCTTTAATTATTGTTAAATTTTAAAGAAAATGTTTTAAAGGCACGGAATGCTATAGCGCAATATAGAAAAAAGGCTACGTTAAAGGATATATATAGGGGGTTTATAAAACTATAGCTACTAGTAAAGGATAACCTTGTATTAGTTATTAACAAATAACGAAAAATTAATTACTTATTTTTTCGCAAGTTAACCTACTAATGGTTTAAATCTTTTATTATTAAGTTTATAAAACCCAATAATATATATAAACTTTATATGCTAAACAACGTTTTAATTAATAGTATATTTTTTTCGTGTAGGCTTAAGAAATTTATTAAGTATAATGGAATTTAAAAGCCTAAAGTTTTATTTCTTTAGGCACTTTAATCTCTATTAATTGGGGCTTTAAACTTTGAAAAGGAAAATTCTAGTTAAGCCTTCCTAAACCCTATAGTACCTATGCTTTTTATAGATATTCTAAACTATAATAATAATTCTAATTAGTTTTAAAATTAGTTAAATGTTACCTTGCTATTAAGAGTAATATTATAATAATTGTCCTTAATGTTTAGCTTTTTATTTTTTTTAGTATTTTTTAACTCTTCTTTAGGGTATTATCTACTAATTATAAGGTTATTCGATAAACTATTTATAGGTTTTATACAACTAAACTAGTATATTAATATTCCTTTAACTACTTGTAACAATACTTGAAGAATTAAATATAAAATATTCCTTAGTTTTTAATTATTTTTTTTATTTTTGTTTTTGCATTTTTTATAGCGCCGTTTTTGTTCTTAATGTTTCAAACGTTGGGGGCTAATATATTATCCTGTTTTATTTACATTAATATACTAATATATAAAACATTTATTTATATATTTTATTTTATACGCTTAT
>MAVT02001663.1:0-10744 GCA_001702395.2 Diaporthe helianthi
TTATAGTAAGTTTATAATAAATATATTAAGGCTAAAATACTTAATAATATAAAATAGGAAGATAAGGTTTAGAATAACAAGGTAGCTACTAGAAAAAGATAACCTATAATACCTAAGCTATAAGATAATAAACTAAATAAATTATTACTAGTAATATAATAAATAAGATAAAGATAATAAATAAAGTAAAACTAACTATAAAGAACTATATAAAAACTACTAATATTATAAGCTGTTTAAAGTATAAGGGAACTTATAATATTTATTTAAAATTAAATAAGTAGAAATATCTAAGAATTACTATAAATACTAGCTCTTTAAGGTATAATAAAACCTATAATACTTATTTAGAATTAAATAAATAGAAATATCTAAGAGTTACTATAAATATAAGCTTTCTAAGGTATAATAAATCCTATAATACTAATATAGAATTAAGTAAATAGAATTATATAAGAATTATAAATAGTATAAAACCCTTCAAATATAATAAGAGTAGTAATATTAATTTAAGATTAACTAAGTAAAACTATATAAAAGATATTAATAAGGTAAGACCTTTAAAGGAAAGCTAAAGTAATAATATAAACTTATAAGGGAAGTTAAAAAGGGGAATTATTTAACTTAAGGTTAAAGGAGTTAATATAAGTAAAGTAAGGGATAAATTACTATTTTAGAATAATACTAAGAAACTCTTTACTATATCTATTTATTATCTTACTAAGGATAGGTTTAAAGATTAAATAAACCCTAAAGATAAAAGCTATAAAATAAATAATACTCTTAACTTTAAGAATTATAAAGCTATATAAAATAATAAAGACTAAGAAAAGTTAGAAAAGGAGCCTTTAAAACCTTTATAGTAATTAATAACTAAATAAAGTAACTAAGCTTAAAGTAAGCTTTTAAAGATATTAAGATACCTTACTAAAAAGGGTTTAAGGAATATTTGATAAAAGAATAAAAACTATATTTCTTAAAGTATTAATACAACTAAACTTAAAAAAACTAAGAAGTTTAATAAAATATAAGTAGTAAACCTTAATAGTATTATTAGTAATAGTTTCTATTTATATAAAGCTTATAAAAACCTACTTAGAGCTCTAAGGGAATAAAAATAATAAAAAGAATAAATAAAATATAAAATAAAGTAATAGTTATCTTAAAGAATAAAGAAGGAATTTAAAAAGTTAAATTAGTAATTTAAAAAAAGAAAATTTAAAATTATAGTATATATTTATATAAAATATATAATATAAGAAGAACTTACTATAAATAGATTTATTAAAGGAGGAAAAACCTTTATTTTAAAAGATAATAGCCTAGATAATAACCTTAAAGTCTTAATTATTATAAAATAGAGCTTTATATAGGTAGTTAAAGCTTCCTCCTAGAGGAAGAGCTATCTCTTTAGGATATAACCCTAATTAGTACTAGTATAGATTTAGAAACCTAGATAATATAATAACGCTCTAGGACTACCCTTTATTCCTCTAGGACTTTGTTTCCCTGTTTAGGGCCTAACTAGCTAGTTAGACTAGACAATAAATGCTAGCAAATACATTATTTTATATAGTAGACCCACCCATTTTGAGGTACCCACAAAACCGTTGCGTCCTACTTGACCTCTAGAACGGAAATCTACTAAAAAAATGGAAAAATTCGGCAACGGAAAATTTCCAAAACCATCCCTAGCTGCCACGTGCCTGGGCGGGCCGAGCATGCCGTGCTCGCAGACGACGAGGTCGAGATCGGTACCGGGCCGCATAACGAGCCGGGGTACAAGAGGCTCTCCCCGGCACCCTCGGCAGAGGGGCTGGTCAAGATGATTACTGACCCACTGCTTGGACGAGAAGGATCCGAACCGTGGCTACATCAGATATTCAACATGGGCGACGAGACCATGTTGCTCATCAGCAACTTTGGCGGGATATCACCCTTGGAGATGGGTGCGCTGACGGATGAGGTCCTCGAGCAGCTGGCCTCTAGCTGGGGCATAGAGCCAGCACGTATATATGTCGGGCCTCTTGAAACTTACGCTTTCCTCCACCCGGAACTGCGATGCCCCTTTGGCATCGGAAGGGATAGAGGGAAGAGGGGAAAACACTGGCCCTGCTGACTGGCGGACCGCCACAGGTCTCTAAATGCACAGGTATTCTCGGTGTCCATGATCAATGTGACGGCTGCGGCAGAGAACTGCGCCTATACGGCCGAGGAAATCAAGGCTTTCGCAGACGTCAAGACGACGACCTCTTGGGAGTCTATGGCGGGGTCGCAGGGCCCAAGACGGAGGCGACGAGAGCAGCTCGTCAGCCCCCCGCAAGAGCCCAAGAGGGCTGCTGTCGAACCAACCGGGGACCTTAGGCTGGACGCTGCCGCCTTGGATAAGATGTTGAGAGGGGCATGCGAGGCACTTGTACAAGCGAAACCCGACCTGACGAGATGTGAGTTATGCCATGCCCTTGAGGGCTGCTGCCTGTCATGGATGAGGTTTCCAGCGAGCAGAGATGCTAATGATGCCCGGGCTTCCTCAAGGGGACACATTGATGGGCGATGGAGACTGCGGTGAGACGCTCAAGAAGGGGGCAACCAGCCTGCTCGCAGCGCTGGACCAGAAGGGCATCGCAGCCAGCCGGTCGGTGGTTACGGTGCTGCGGGAGGTCGAGGACATTGTCGGAAGCAAGATGGGCGGCACCCTCGGGGGGGGGGGGTCCTGGGCATCTTGTTCGTCTCACTTCGCCACGCCGTCGAGAACAGCGTGCGCCAAGACTTGAAAGAGCCACCTACGTTGCGGCAGGGCGTGAGCGAGGTGGCGTGCTGCCTGCCCCCTGACCCTGGGGCATGGGGCACAATGGTTGCCATAAAGGGTCTGAGGAAAGGCTTGTTGTGATGAATGTAGTTCTCAATGCTATTTTGCAGACTGAGTCAATTGGCCGGGCGTCAAGCCTTTCCAGCACTGCCCAGCTGTTGCATGTATGTCTCGATGGCCTCCTGCATTCTCTTAGTGCCGGCCTCGATGACACTGGTCAGTGGTTTGCCTCGCATCTCGTCCTGTACTGCGGCATAGTGTTTGTTCATGCCCTTGTTGATGTTGACCTTGGTGACTCCCCGGGCGATGCAGCTGTGGAAGATGTGCTCGGTGAAGGGGTCGGCACCGTGGAGAACAAGCTGGACACGGTCACCGACCTTGTCGTAGATGCTCTGCAGGCGGTCATAGTCGAGCTGGATGCCCCTGGGCCCGTAGTTGCCGTGCACGTTCCCAAACGCCGGCGCCAGCATCTCAATGCCGGTGGCCACAAACTCCTCGGCCTGCTCTGGGGTGGTGAGCACGCCGCCAAGGTCTGCCGTCTCGGCGACACCATCCTCGCCACCCTCGATCCTGCCTGGCTCGGCCTCGGCAGCGATGCCCCGGTCGTGGCAGTAGCCCACAAGCTCCTTGGTGAGAGCGAGGTTCTCCTCCTTGTCATAGTGGCTCATGTCACACATGATGGAGTCGAAGCCGTCGTCGATGTCGGCTGCGCGCCTCAGGCTGAGGGCAGTGTTCAGCACTTGGAAGAGGCCTGGAAAGGATGAGAGCGGCTTACAGGTCGGGTGACTGGCAGTGGTCCAGATGCAGCGAAACGGGCACTTTGGCGTTGTGACAGGCGTCTGCTGCGGCTTTGACCAGCGAGGTGCCGGCAAACTCGATGGCCCAGGGGAACAGGAGCACCATGGCGGGGGACCTTGCGGCCTCGGCGGCACGGATGGTGGCCATGATGGACTCGATGTTATAGCAGCACATTCCTGGCACGGCATAGTTCCCCTGCCTCGCAGCCCTCAGTATGGCCATGGATCTGTTTTGGGACAGCGGGGGACGAGGCATCGTGGCGGCGTGATGATGGGGCGGCGCGATGGGGGCCAGCGGGGGAGGTCCAAGGCACGATGTGGTGAATCCACGGCATAATCTCAAGAGTGAAAGAGCGGGTTGAGACGAGAGGGAGTGAGTTACAACATCTCACGCGTCTTTCGGCTTGCCTGATTCGGCCGCCTCTACATACCTAAGTATGTTAGCGACATTGAGCTCGACCCAAGTACCTCCCTAGATACGTACCTAGGTAGGTAGGTCGAAGAGGTGGGGGGGAGGGGTTGTGGGGCGCCGAGCGGATTGTAAGTAGTCTACCAGTTGGCTTGTACTACAGAGTATCAATGTGGCTCCTGGGCGCAGCATCCCCACACTTGAGGTCGTCAATTCATCACTACAGCCAGGTTTCGCCTTGCCGACGACGACAGATGCCTTAGTCCGGGACCAGACCTCGGTTCGAACGGCTCCGAGGGGCGTCAGGCACGTCGTTGTCGTTGTCGTTGTCGTTGTCGTTGTCGTCGTCCCACTCTCTACTTCCATACAGCACTGAGGTTCGTTTACGCCACACGAACAACCGACCACCGACCGTCGACCATCGACAATGGCCTCCTCTAAACCTGCCGTGTCTTTTATTGGCCTTGGGGCCATGGGCTTCGGCATGGCTACCAACCTGGTCAACAAGGGCTTCGCCGTCACCGGCTTTGACGTCTGGGCCCCGACCCTCGAGCGTTTCCGCCTGGCAGGAGGCACCTCGGCAGCGACCCCCGCCGACGCTGTCGCAGAGAAGCCGCTCTGCGTCGTCATGGTCGCCACTGCGCAGCAAGCCCAGAGTGTGCTCCTCCAAGGAGATGCCCCTGCCGTGCCCGCCCTGCCCCGCGGCGCCACCCTGCTCATGTGCTCCACCGTCCCTGCTGCCTTTGTCCAGGGCCTCGCACGCCAGCTGGTCCGGCTGGGCCGCGATGATATCTCCCTCGTCGACTGCCCCGTCTCCGGCGGCTCCGCAAGAGCCTCTCAGGGCACCCTCTCCATCATGGCCGGCGCCACCGACGCGGCCATCAGCAATGCGAGGGCGCTGCTGCAGGCCATGTCCGACCCCAACAAGCTGTACCTTGTCGCCGGCCCCGACGGCATCGGGGCCGGCAGCAACCTGAAGATGTGCCACCAGGTCCTGGCCGCCGTCCAGATCCTATCGGCGAGCGAGGCACTGGGCTTTGCGAGCCACCTGGGCCTGGACCTGAACAAGGCTTCCGCCGAGATCCTCAGGTCCGACGGGGCGAGCTGGATGTTTGAGAACAGGCTTCCACGCCTGCTCGCCCCCAACTTCAAGCCCATCGCGAGCGCCGTCACCATCATTTTGAAGGACGCCGGCATCATCACGTCCGAGGCCAGGCGCTACGCCTTCCCCACGCCCATGACCACCCTGGCTGAGCAGGTCTTCCTCACGGGTCTGGGCAGGGGCTGGGGCGCCGACGATGACGCCAGCATGTTGAGGCTGTACAGTGAAGGCGTCGGCAACGTCGGCAACGTCGGCAACGTCGACAGGGTCAACGGCCAGTCTCGCACCCAGGACGAGAAGCTGAGGCTGGTCGTCGACCTGCTCAGAGGCATACACCTGTGCTCGACCGCAGAGGCCATTGCCTTCGCCAGCCACGTCGGCTTAGACCTCGACCAGCTCTTCGATCTATGCACCAACGCGGCCGGGGGTAGCGCCATGTTGAACCTCTACGGGCCCGACATGATCAAGGCCTTCCACGCCGGCCGAGACTACGTCGCCCGGGGCTGGGCCGCTGAACACGGCAACGGCAGCGGGCTGGGGGTCATCCTCGAGGGACTGCAGGCTGCGGTAGACGAGGCTCAACTGCTCAAGATGCCACTGTTCCTGGGTAACCAAGCATTGAGCCTAATGCGTCTTGCTTTGCGAGGCGATTCCAACGGTCAAGAAGGCCTGGCGGCCGCAGCAGTGGCAAGGATG
The DNA here is from genome assembly GCA_001702395.2 of Diaporthe helianthi. Classification (NCBI taxonomy): domain Eukaryota; kingdom Fungi; phylum Ascomycota; class Sordariomycetes; order Diaporthales; family Diaporthaceae; genus Diaporthe; species Diaporthe helianthi. The sequence goes on from MAVT02001663.1 coordinate 5,814, forward strand.
TGGGTTGTGTAATCACCAATAGACATTGCTCAGGTCGCTTTGTCTTGTTGATGCGGAACAACAGCTTGGACGAGCCCCAAGGTTTGTATCGACCGTTGACCTGGTTCCCAACACACCCGGAGTGGTTTGCGCATTCTTAACTGGAGGCGGCAGCTCCACAACAGTACCCTTGGTAATTTTAGGCGGGAGGGAATACACGGGTATCAATCACATGCCCGGATGTTGGGACCACCACAAGGGTGAGCAAGGCGGCGGAGAAAGGGGCGGAGCAGGAACCCATGGGCTTATCCCTCCTTACGGAATGCTAACTACGGCCGGGGAGGAAACGCATCGCACTGCAGCCAGCACGAGATAGGCAAAGCAACGAAACGACGGGCTTGCGCGTAAACCTTGGACGACGGTATTATCAAAGCTCATCAACCCGCGCCCTATGACCCTTGCCAAAACATAAATTACATGTCGGGATGTTGTTGCGTCGTCCAACCCGTTTTCGTCTCCCACCCCACGCACCCAACCCCGCCCCCAACATCCATCTGTAAACCCTCATACAGAGGCCTGGGGCACAGTCCATTGCGCCATCAAGCCGCGTTCTTCACACTCAACTCCTGAGAGCGCCATTAGAGATTTTGTCGCTACTTGAGAGGCGAGTTCATGGTCAGTAGTAGTGGTACTTTTAAAGCTCCTCCTTGACCTTTTCCTTGGCTGCGTTGGCATTCTGCTTTGCGACTTCGGCACCAGAGTTGAGTTGACCTGTTACCCACTGCCACGCCGCCTGCAGTGTCTCACCAAGTTGGGCAAGAGCCGTTCCAGATGGGCTGCTCGTGCCGTAGCGGAAGTAAGTCGAGTGCTTGCGAGCAAGCGCTCGCAGTTCATTGATGTTCGATCCCTGAGGGGCAGGCTACACAGTACAGTCAGTAACTTCCAACGTTGCCACATGGTCAGCGGTAGTCCCGCGAAGGACGATAACCCACAATTCCATAACTGTCGAGATAGTTCTTCAAATCGCTCTCACTCCAAGTATCGAATGCACTCTTCTTGACCGAATCCGTGGCCTGGGAGAGGTAGCTCGTGGCAGATGCATACGTAGAGCCTCCTGCAGACGAGGCAGAGGCGTAGGCAGACTGTGCAGCACTCATGAGCTCATCGCGAGTAGCGCCGGACTTTTCGGCTGTCTTCTTGGCAGCAGCGTCTCCGTTCGCCTTGAGGTAATCTTTCAAGTTCTCGACCGAGAAGTCATCAAAGGTCCAGGCACTCCACCCAGTGGATGCCTTGTGGTAGTTCTTGCGGACCAGGGCGCGGAGCTCGTCGGCCTTGGAGGCGTGCGGAACGGGGACACCACGGGCATCAAGGTAGGCCTTGAGACGAGTGTCCGACCAGGAGTCAATTACGCTGTTGAAGGCATCCTGGGCGGCAAGTGATGCGTCGTTGGTGGCCTTGGCGTACTGATTACCCGCCTGCGACGTCGCAGCTCCGAATGCTGAGGCAGCAGTGCCGGAGAGGTTGTCGCCGAGGATATCAGCGCGGTGCTTGCGGACAAGAGCTCGAAGCTCGTTCAGCTTTGTTCCTTGAGGCACTATGGCCTGGGTCAGCTCTACGTGCATGAAGCCAAGGATCAATAATCAACGCACCAGGAATTCCGTTCTTGTCAGCAAATTCCTTGAGCTGAGACTCGCTCCACGAATCAATGAGCTTGTCGGTCAGTGTCGCATATGCAGCCTGAGCACTAGCTGTGGCGCTGGCAAGCTGCTCTTGCGACTTGAGGTAGGCCAGGCGAGAGTTGCGGCGGACCGAGGCGATGAGCTTGTCACGCTGCGAGGGGGTATCAGAGATACGTCCAAAGAAAGCATCAACCGGACCATATGTGCTACTCACAGTGCTAGGCTGGGGAGCTGGGAAGCCATGAGTATCAAGCCACTCCTTCAGATCGGATTCTGCGACCATTAGACCACTACACAAGAGCTAATCCCACCTACTAAGGAGGCGGGAAGGGCGAGGAGGGAGGGGGAGACTCACCAGTCCACGTCTCGTAGAGCCAGTCGCCAGGGTACGAAGAAGCCTCGCCGACCTTCTGGGCGATGGTCTCATAGCTGCTGCGGGCCTTTGACAGGATGGTATCCCGCTGGCGAGGTTGAGGTACTACATGGTGTCAGATGGCGGCGCGGCACGGCGAGGGGCAGTGAGGCGTTGCGGACTCACCAGGAATAGCGTGATGATCGCAAAAGGCCTTGAGCTGGCTCTCTGTCCAGGTGTCCAGAACCCAATCCTTCACATTGAAGTAGGCATTCTGGGCCTTGTCCTCAGTCTCGTACCAAGAAGCTGCAACCTGGGCGACCAGTGTGTCCTTGCTCGACTTGGCAGAATCCTGGACATCCACACCCTTTTGCTGGAGATAGCCTGTCAACTTGTCATTGTCCCAATTCTTGTAGGGGCTGACGGCGTAGTTTTCCCAGTTGGAGTGGATGAGCTTCTCAAGGTCCTTGCGGTCGGCCGGGGTGGGGTAGGGTATGTCATGGTCGGAGAGCCAGCGCTCGAGCTCGGTCTCATGCCACTTGTTGTAAGCTGAAGGCAGGAGGGAAGGTGTCAGCATCAGCGCTTGTGTCGGTACGGGTCAGAGGGAGAAGTGGAGAAGGGGGACGAGAAAAGGGGCGGTTACTGTATTTACCAGCCTTGGAGAACCAGCTGTTACTGCTGGCAACAGCAGCGTCGGCCACGAGGGCGACGGAGATGAGGACTTTGATGAGCCTCATTGCGTGGCTAAACTGTGGGTCGCTTTGATGTTGGCTGGATGTGTGATTGTTCTGGTTACGGATGATGAGCAAGACTTGAATGTCAAGGCGGCACTTCAAGGAGGAAGTAGTTGCAGATGTGAAAGGACTCAGGAGAGAAGTTGGTAAACTACTTACTCTGCACAGCGTAGGTAAGTAGGTAGGGAGGAAGGGAGGAGAACAGGTGGGAGGGCGAAGGCGCAGTGCAGTCAGTCAGTCAGTCTTGTTAGTTTCGTCAGCGTTTCTGCCAGAATAGCGGCGGCCGGGGCGGTGGGTGATGCAATGGCTGGATGGGCAACGCATGTACGTCACTTCTTTGTGATGTGGCTTTGGGGGAGTGGCGGCCGATGCATGTGCAAGAAGGAGTGGATCAAACAAACGCCTACAACAAACGCCTACAACACACAAGTACCAAAGCAAGTCAGGCAGGCCAGGCTACACCCAAGCTGGACTACCTAGGTACCTGGGTAGGTAGGTACCTTCATAGCTTTTCTTGTGCTTGCTCGTTGGGAGCAAGTCACGGATGGTACTTGCACGTCAAGATGCATTCCCAAGCACCTAGGTAGGCAAGCTAGGGCAGTGACTTGGTACACCATTTGAGACTGTGAGACACCCAGTTATTGCACTTCATGATCTCGATGGGCCTATGATGGTTGAGAGACGGCAGGGAAGGGGGACTTCAGGAAGCCCATGCTGTCAGGCTGCCTGTTGAAGCTCATAGGGCTCACATTACAGTGAGCTTCGTTCAGCTTCAATGATGTCTTTCATCCCAGGCCCAGGCTGGTGACGTCAGATAGCAATGCAATTTGTACCTCAGCTACAGAGTACCTGGTACACAAATCACGTATCGTGTGCATACAGGCGCTACTGTGTGAGGCATGCTGCACATTGCAAATGGTATGACATAGAGCACAGCATCACTGGCAGCACAGCAACAACTAAGCCGACAAAGATTACATCACAATGTCCTATTGTGGATGCATGATAGAAAGCAGTGCGAGCAGTAGAAGCAGTGTAAGCCATGGCGCACCGGGGAGAATGCTCCGGTGATGTCATGCAGCTCTCGTCCATGCTAGCATCAGAGCTCAAGCTTCGGGGGAGCTTGGGCCAGTTTGAGGGCCTAGTGCCTATCTACCTACCTAGGTGCTGTGTGCGGGTAGGAGCGAATAGACCAACGGGGAGGGTACTAAAAGGAGCTTCTTGGCAGTACTTGTACAAGTAGTTTTCTCCAGAACACAACACTCTTTTTAGCCCTAGCTACATCTTTACCCACTACATCCTACTTCATAGTAACAAGACTAGGACTAGATACTATCATTAAAATAGCTACTACCTCAAGGACCTCTAAGTAAGTAAATTATAACTTCATCCTCCCCTCCTACTACTAAAAACTATAATACTAATTAAAAATACTAATTAAAAACCTTAAAACCTTATCTATAAACGTCGAACGTTAAATACCTACCTATTTTACCTAAATACTAGCCTCTAAAGTCCTACCTAGTGTAAAGGTTCCTATATTTACACTTTTTACTAACTAGCCTACCTTAAAAGTTTTTAGAAGAAAGGTTATAATTTAGAGTAAGGAAGAGTATATATATAGATAAAGGGTTATCTAGGATAAATAGAAGGTAACGTAAGGTATTAGAATTTAGAAAGGAAAGAAAGAGAAGCTTATGCTTTAAAGCCCGCTTTAAGGACTATAATAGCTTTATTTATTAGGCTTAGAGTTTCGCCTATTATAAGAAGGGGCACTGTATTAAGGTAGGAGTAATAGACTAATAGGGAGGGTACTAAAAGGAGCTTCTTAGTAGTGCTCGTATAAGTAGTTTTCTTCGGGATATAATACTCTTTTAGCCCTAGCTATATCTTTACCTACTATATCTTACTTTAGTACCTAAGGATAAGCTATAGTTAGTAAATAAAAGTTCCGTTACATTAGCTATATATAATATATACTTATAGAACGTTATATTTTACTTAAAGTTAATATACTAAAAGGATTATTTAATATTTAGTAATTTATATTAATTAATATATTAACTATTTATATTCTTTAAGTTCCTCTACTAAGCTAAAACTATAATAAGTATTCTAAAGGGATAAAATACAATATATCTTTTTAGATAAATATAGTAAGTTTTACTATATAGGAAATTTTATAGT
>MAVT02001664.1:0-10722 GCA_001702395.2 Diaporthe helianthi
TAACCCCCTACGCCTAGCGGCGTAGGGGGGCATCCGAAGGTTAGCCCCCCGGGTATATATTTAGTCAGTGTTTTGGTACCAACTGCACCTATTCTTTGTAGGAACCTTGGACGTCAGGCGGCAGGCCTCTAAGCATCCACATGATGGGTTAATCGCTATCATTGATAACCACATGCAGTCAAGCTGCAGGTAAACAAATACAATCTTGCTGTTATAAACCTCTGAAAGGGTAGGGGGGTAACAATGTTCACTCAATATGTAACACATATTTGCAACCAGGCCTTCCCATTCAGTCAGGGAACAAGTATAATTTTTCATGTGGAACATGTTGATAGAAAAGCTCTTTGTATTCATTTCACGTCAAGGTGATCAGCCTGTGGTATCATAAATCCTCATGTACTCCTTAAAGCCCTTGGCTTAAACAAACCGAGTACTGCGTTGCCCGCAAGGCAAAAGTACAGCCAAAACATTTAAACGCCATCCGCTCATTGCTTCATAAAAAGTCATCATGTACAGCTGACTTCCCAGCAGACCTCCCACATCAGGCATCAGGTCCACAGCTCCTGTGCATTGTCCCGGAAAATCCTCTCGGCCAGGTGCTGACTGCCACCACACCACGACAGGACATGGTCGATCCAGGGGCGAATGTCAAGCCCTTCAAACCTGGTGTGTGGCCAGTCAGAGGCAAAGACGGCCCTGGTGGGGCCGGCCACGCGGATCAGCTCCTTGGCGACGGCGTCGACGTCCCGGATGTAGTCGCTGGCCTTGGTGAGGCGGTACGGCGCCGACAGTTTGACGTAGGTGTGGCGGCCCTGGAGCAGCCTGATGAGGGAGCTGAAGCCGTTGAGGCTGTAGGGGTCGAGGCGCGAGGTGGTGTTGTGCGGCGGTGATGGCAGGTCAGGCGAGCCCATGTGATCGATACAGACCCTCACGCACAGGGTGGGCATGACGTGCTCGAGGATCTTGACCATGTGCAGCGGGATGTAGAGCTGGATGACCCAGCCGAGCGGGCGCACGGCGTCGGCGTGGCTGCGCAGCAGGGCCTCCATCTCGGCGTGGCCCATGGTGTGGTCGGTGGAGCGCAGGTTGAGGCGGACGCCCCTGACGCCGAGCTTGTGCCACTCGCGGAGGGTCGAGGCTGGGGTGGTGGCCGGGTCAAAAGCGACGACGCCCCTGGCGCGAGCGGGACCAAAGGCGCGCAGGGCATCGAGCAGACACGAGTTGTCATTGCCGTAGATGGAGGGCTGCACAATGACAAGCTGCGAAACCCCGATGGATGTCTCAAAATCGATGGCCTGTGAGACGGTGAAGGGGCTTGGCCTGTAGACGGCTGCAGCGGACAGGGGGTAGCGGTTCGGGTCGACAACGTGCATGTGAGAGTCCCACGACCCTACTGGGATGCGAGACGGGGGCTGTAATAAATGGCCGGGCGTGGAGGTGGAGGTGGTGGTGCTGGTGGTGGTGGTGCTGGTCCTGCAGTCCTCCTTGTGTGATGATGCTGGCTTGTCCTTGACGTCGATCAGAGAGGGGCACGGCGAGAGCGTCCTTGATCGGGGTGACGATGGCGGCTTGTCTAGGACCCCGGCCGGGAAACGATGCCTGAGAAGCGCAGCCATCTATCTGTGTGTGGTCTGTCTGGCCGCACGTGTTGAGTTGACTTTTTGGGCTGGGCCTTAGTGGCTCATGCCAACTGTACGGGACCGGTAGGGCAGCGAGACTGAAGATGTGGTTGTCGGGCCTGGCACGAAGCACATGGCGGTTTATAAACGAGTACGGAGTACCTACTTAGCCTAGGTACTAAGTAGGTAGTAGGTACCGCAGCCAGGCGAGCACCGGTAGGTTATTAGTCTACCTACCTACCTTAGGGTAGGTAGGTACCTACTCAGAGGTAGGTAGGTAGGTAGGCAGGTAGGTAGGTAGGCAGTGAATAAGACGACGGGACTTTAGGAGAGGTCTGACGAAGGAGAGGAGACGACTCAACGAGGAGCGGCAGGCTCAGGGCCCTCGAGGGGTCTAGACCTCGTCGACAAGCTGCCAAGGGCCGGGAAGTTGGCGAAAAGGCCGGCCGCAGACAGCAGAGGCGGGACAGGGCTGACTTTACGGAGTACATACGGAGTTACGGAGTACGGGGCACCCACTGTTGACAGGTCAGATCGGATCCTGAGCGAGACAAGCTTAACTTGTAAGTACTTACTCAAGTCAGTATACTCGGCAAACGGCCGTCCTCTCGCCTTCCCGCCACGCAGCAACGCCGAGACCCTTTCCCGTGGTCCACACTCAGTTGATGCCGATCGAGTATACCAGCCCGTTCGGGCTCAATCCGAGGTGTGACCGTTTGAAACGTCTAGAGACGGACGGACGAGCTGCACAATGAAACCTTGCACCTCACACCTCGACCATCCAGGCAGCCTGTTCTCTCGAGTCTCCTGAGCACAGGTACCTACCTACTTAGGTACCAAGGTTCCTGGGTACTTTACTTAAGTACTTACACCTTACACAGTAGTGTCGTCCGTCTCGCCGCGTCGGGGAGGGAGGTGCAGTCAGTCGGTCGGCCAAGTTCCGGCCGCACTGGACGTGGTATGTGCTCCGTACCCACCGGAGCCGGCCCACACATGTGCACCGTGCCACCGACGTGATAACGGGGTGGGGCTGGATGACGGGGTTTTTGTGAGCAATTCTCTCTCCCTCTCTCCCTGGCGATGCACACCAACGCCATCCAACATCCATCATCTCTCACTCAGCACCGCCCAGCACCGCCCAGCACCACCCAGCACCACCACCACCCAGACCACCCAGGCCACCCACACACCAGTGACACTACGCGCCTCGTTTGAAATCCTGGGGTTCATTGACCTCCATCTCCACTCCCGGTACACCCCGTACGGCTGCCTGCCTTCGATCTGGGGTTAGCTCCCTGCAAGGCCCTGCAACCACTCCTGCTTGGCTCGCTGCCTCCTTCTTTTTCTCTCTCACACGCACGCCCATACCACCCACCCACCCCCGGCCCGTCTCCGTGGCCTCGTGGGCGCTTGCCTGCTCTGGGCCAGCCAGAACAATCCATCCACCCCCTCCTGAGGCCCTCAGCTCGGCGGAGGTCGCCCGAGCACGTACCCGGTGCACAGTTATTCCTGCGGTCTAGAGTCTGGAGTCTGGAGTCTGGACTCTCGAGGCACACACGCCAGCGCCGGTCCACTCCCCTCCCAAGGCCGCCGCCGCCGCCGCCTGCCGTTCATTGCTCGCTTCCAGCGGCCCAGCATGCCGCCGTCTTCGTCAAGCTGCACGCCCCCCGCCTTCAGAGGGCCCTACAACTGGTACTACATCCTCACCATCGTCGTCATAGGCTGTGGCTCCATCCCCAAGGGCTACGACGAGGGTGGCTTCAGTGCTGCCGTCAGCCTGAGGTCTTTCAAGGATGACTTCTACCTCAGCCCTGGGAAGTGGGTGGATGACCCCTCCGGCCTCGCCAGCAGGAAGGCCAACATCACCTCCTTTGGTGTCCTCGGCGCCGCCATCGGCTCCCTGATCGCCTCGGCCCTCACAGATCGCCTGGGCCGCCTGCGGTGCTGGCAGATGCTTTGCCTCTTGTACATGAGCGGCTACGTGATGCAGATCTTCTCGACCGGCATCTACGGCTTCCTGCTCTTCGCCCGCATCTGGGGCGGCCTGGGTGCCGGCGGCCTGACTGTCGTTGGGCCCCTGTACCTGTCCGAGATAGCCCCCGCCAAGAGTCGTGGCATGATCGTCAGCGTCTCCATGGTCTTCTTGCTGACCTTCTTGTCCCTCGGTTTGTGGCCTTCCCCGCCCCGCGTCGGCCTCCTCTTTCCTGCCCTGCCGCGACTAACCCTCCTCGCCGCAGGCTTCTTTATCAACTATGCTGCCAGCATTACCATGCAGGACTACCGTTCGCAGTACCGGCTGGTCATTGCCATCCCCCTCATCCCCGTCGGGCTAGCCCTCATCACCTCTCTTTTCATCTCGGATACCCCCAGGTGGCTGGCCTCCAAGGGTCGTGGGGATGAGGCCCTGGCCACCCTGGCCAGGCTCAGGCACAAGAGCAGCGATGACTATGAGCTCCAGGCCGAGTTTGCCGAGTTGCAGCATCAGATCCAGTCCAAGGAGAAGCTGAGCGGCGTTGCCACCTGGGACATAGTCAAGGAGATTGCCAGGACGCCGTCCTACCGCAAGCGCTTCTGGCTGGCCATCGCCATGCAGACCGTGGCGCAGTGGTCCGGCGGCAACGGCATCACATACTACATCCCCCAGGTGTTTGAGTACGCCGGCGTCACGGGCGATAGCAGGTCCCTCATTACCTCCGGGGCGTACGGCATCGTGAAGCTGGTCTTCACCATGATCTTCACCTGGGGCCTGGTCGACGTCATCGGCCGCCGGCGCTGCTTCATCACCGGCCTGGCCATGCAGCTCGCCACCCACACGTACATGGCCGTCTACACCGCCATCTGGGTCGTCGACGGGGAGATCAACAAGCCCGCCTCGGACGCCGCCATCGCGAGCGTCTTTATCTATGCCGTGGGCTGGTCCATTGGCCTGTGTACCGTGCAGTATCTGTATGGCACCGAGATCTTCCCCACGCGTATCCGTAGCGTCTGCTACGCCTTTAACATGGCCGTGCACTGGCTGTTCCAGTTCGCCGTCGTCAGGGTCACGCCCAACCTGTTTGTGAGCCTACACATCTGGGGTGCCTACGCCTTCTGGGCTTGTATCTGCGCCGTAGGCCTGGTCCTGCTGGGACTCTGGGCCCCCGAGACCAAGGCTGTGCCCCTGGAGAGGATGGAAGAGCTGTTTGCTGGCCCCTGGTGGATGGGCTGGAAGGCAAAGGTCGATCTGGACTCGAGCGACACGCAGACCTTGAGAAGGTCGAGGGCGTCTTCACCCGTGGACATGGAGAAGGGCAAAGAGCGCGAGACTGGCTCGCCTGGTGGTCAAGTCAGATCAACAACATTGTGACTTTTTGTTTCTACAATAACTTAAAAAGGCTTAACCCTTTGGCCTTGTAATTAGAAGAATAGATTTCATTTCGATGCCACACTTGGATAGTTTTACAGCAAGGCAAGGCAAACTAACTACCTCACGCTAAACTATATTCTCTGTTCGCCAACGCTTTGCTACCGTCTTTCTTCTTTTTTTTTTTGGGCGGGGGCGGGGCGGGGAAGGCGGGAAATAAGTATGGTCATGCTTGATTAAGGCAAGTCTTAGTTCTCACTATCCCGTCAAACAGGATAGGCTCGACTTGACCTAGCCACATCCGAGTAGACTTTTTCTAAGCGCTAAGAAAGATTAGTTCTCAGGATAATGATTGCGTAGGTATTCATCATATGATATGCTCATACGTAATACATCCCTTTCAATACTGAAGGTGAAAAAAAAATATAAAAAATTCATGGTTGGATGTGACTAATTTCTTGATCCCGGCGGGATCGGAAGACGGAAGTAGTGCGAAATCGGGCGGGCTCGGGGGGCTGAAACGCCCCACTCGAGTTCCGAAGTGCCGCAAGTGTCCGGAGCCTCCCCGATTACACGAGTGGTTGGTTTAATCGCCAAGATGGTCGGGACTGGATGGCGGAAGGGAAAAGGCCAAAAGTGTCCAACAGGCGCATAATCCTTCTTCACTGGCGACGAATTTGGGTCGAGAACGAGATATTGTCACCGGCATCCGTGAAGCAGCAACATTGAAGTCCGATCCCTCCCCGCCTAGGTCGTACTCATCCGCAGCGAGGCTTGCATCATCCCGGCTTCGTATCACAACACCTGTGAGTCTGACTTACTCACCACCACCCACCCATCCAACCACCTTGGCTTTCTTGAAAAGATTCCTGCTTGTTGACTGAACAATTGGCGTGTTCGAAGCTTGATGATACACACATCACTGCCGATCTCTTTCCCGAGGCATTCCTTCTGGTGCACGCCATTCAAAAGTAGATTTTCCTCTTGTCGTCTAGAGTAACAAGTGCATGCAGTATGGCTTCACTCAAAGCATCCAACATCCTGATCTTTGGGGCCACTGGCTTCATCGGCACCTTCATCACCGAGAAGATCATCGCCGCCCAGCCCGCCTTCAACCACATCACCATCTTCACGTCGGCCAACACGGTCAAGTCCAAGGGCGAGCTCCTGGACAAGTGGAAGAAGGCCGGCAACGTGACCGTCATCACCGGCGACGTCGACTCCGAGGCCGACGTGAGCGCGGCGTACCGGGACCACAACGTCGACACGGTCATCAGCGCCTTTGGGCGCGGCGCCATCGCCAAGCAGATCGAGCTGCTCAGGTGGGCGGACAAGTCGGGGACGGTCAAGTGGTTCTTCCCGTCCGAGTACGGCACCGACATCGAGTACGGCCGGCAGAGCAAGGACGAGAAGCCGCACCAGCAGAAGCTCAAGGTGCGCAAGTTCATCAGGGAGGAGGTCAGGAACGTGCAGGTCACCTATGTCGTGACGGGCCCTTACTTCGAGTCGTGGGTCGGGCGCCCCGAGGGCATCGACCTCGGGACGGGTTTCGACGTGGCAAAGAAGGAGGCGTGGCTGGTCGAGGCGGATGGAAAGATTGGCTTCACGACCATGCCCGAGTAAGTGTCCTCTGCCGGCGACGAGCTGCTGCATCTGCTCGGTCCTTTCACCCGATAGCTGACTGGCAATGCGATTGATGGTGCAGCGTTGGCAAGCTGGTGGTCGCGGCCCTGCAGCACCCCGGGGCCGCAGCCGGGAAGGCACTCAAGGTCAACTCGTTCGAGGTGACACCAAACCAGGTGCTCGCAGAGTACGAGAAGCAGACAGGGGCCGAAAAGTGGAACGTCAACCACATCACTCTCGACCAGTTCAGGCAAGAGGAGAAGAGGCGCTGTGAGGAGTGTCATGCGAAAGCCACGGTCCTCACCCTGAGGCGCATCTGGGCCGAAGGTGGAACTCTCTACGATACAACTGACAACGAGGCCATCGGGGTGAAGCCTAGCGACACCGAGTCTTTGGAAGTCATCCTCAAGCGAATTCTTGGGGGACAATAAAAAAGCTGGACAGGGATGCATCACTTGCACTTGCGTGCGTATAATAAACCAGCGATCTTTGCGGGTAGCTACTTCTACGTTTGATAGAGAATTCAAAGTCGACAGTTGGGAAGGCCCAGGTGCCGTGTGCTGCTCTTGCTTCTCCAGTAGCCCAGACCAACCCGCCAAGCCGGAGCTAATCCTCCGCGGTACCCCCTCACGTCCCTCTGGCGGGACGGTGGAACGTCAACAGCAACCCATTGGAAGTTGGAACAGGCGTTCATCACGATGCGCTCGTCAGCCACGTCTGCCCTTACCATGTAGTCTGGACTATTCAGATCTTTGTTGTAAGCTGGAGAGTGTCTCGACCCCCCCCCCTTTTTTACTAGTCCTATTGGTTCATACACTGAAACACAACACTCGGCTTCGAACATCAACTATCAAGTACCGACATTGATCACCTACTACTGCCCCCTCCGTCTCCACCCGCCCGTCGACAGCGACTATGCCGAGCTCGGGAGGTCTGGGGCAGTTTGCTCACGATGTGTCGCCGTACCTCATCCTGCTCATCTTCATCGCGACATTCGGTCCTTTCCAGTTTGGCTACCACTTGGTACGATGCCCTCCCTCGCGCAGGAAGGAGGAGCCCTTGCCTCCAATGCCTTATGTCCCGACCTTCTCGCGTCCTCTAGCTAATTCATGCTCCACATACACCAGTCCGAGTTGAATGCCCCCCAACATGTCATCACTTGCGAGGACGATCATGCTGTGCCCTCGGGGGCTTTCGCCCGCGCCGCCGCCGGTATGACGAGCTACACCTTTAAGAAACCCAAGGATGCATGCAAAGGCATTCCCATGAGCGAGCCTACCTTTGCCATAGTGTCATCAATCTTCACCATCGGCGGCCTGATCGGTGCCCTGGCATCCGGGCCCATCACCTCCAAGAAGGGCCGCTGGCTTTCCATGCAGATCACGGCCATCACCTTCGTCATTGGCGCCACCATTGAGGCCCTGGCCGGCGCAGCTTGGGCCATCGCCCTCGGCCGCTTCGTATCGGGGCTGGGCTCCGGTGCGAGCACCGTCATCGTCCCCCTTTACATCTCCGAGGTGGCCCCGCCAGCCGAGAGGGGGTTCTTCGGCGCCTTCACCCAGATCAGTTGCAATATGGGAATCCTGACCGCACAGGTGCTGGGTTACTTCCTGAGCCACGGGGCCGCCTGGCGGTGGATCTTGGGAATCAGTGGCATCATCGCCGCTGCACAGATCCTGCTTACTTTTCTTGTCCCTGAAAGCCCCGCTTGGACGGCGACGGTAAAGGGCGACGTCGCGGCTGCACGCAATATCTTGCAGCGTATCCGGGGGCGAAATGTCGACATCGACGGCGAGGTTGCGCTCTGGGGCGCCGGCCCCGGTAAAGACGTGACTGGCGAGGAGACCGGCTTGCTCCAGCCTCCAGAAGGTGGTGCGTCGCTTGTCCCGGACAACAAGGACGAGGTCCAGCACATCGGGGTCATGCAGGCGCTCAAGGACCCCCTTTACCGGCCTGCTATGATCGTGGTCATGGGGGTCATGTTTGCCCAACAGCTGTGCGGCATCAACTCGATAGTGATGTACTCGGTCGCGCTTCTCAACGGTCTGCTGCCCCTGAGCTCGATCGTGCTCACCATCCTGGTCTCGGCCGTGAACCTGGTCATGACCGCAGCGTGCTCGCCGCTGCCGGACAAGTGGGGCCGCAAGACATGCCTGCTCGTGTCCATCGTCGGCCAGGGGGCGTCGTCGCTGGTACTGGCCATCTCGATCCTCACCGGCTTCAAGATCGTGTCCGCCCTCGCGGTCGCCTTCTTCGTGGCCTTCTTTGCTGTCGGCCTGGGCCCTGTGCCTTTCATCCTTGCGTCGGAGCTGGTGGGCCAGGAGGCTGTCGGCGCGACGCAGAGCTGGTGTCTGGCTACTAACTACACGGCTACCTTCCTTGTGGCGCAGTTCTTCCCCATCATCAACACGGCGCTGAACAACTGGCTGGGGGGCCGCGGTGGATGGGTCTACTTCATCTTTGCGGGCTTTGCCGCGCTCTTTACGCTGTTCATCTCCACCCAGGTGCCCGAGACAAAGGGCAAGAAGGATGCCGATGAGGTATGGGGGAGGACCAGGCGACTCGACTAGGGACGTGGCCCGAGTTGAAATTGACACTAACCTACGGAACGAGTACTCCTTGGTGGCTGACCACATCGCAATGATTATGTTTTAATGAAACAAGACGAGTTTTCCAACCCGATCTGGAAGCTCTCCTATTACCCAATTCCTCTCACCTGCTAGGAAACGGGCAGTTTATGATGGTTGATGATGTTGTGTGAATGGAAGTAGCGCTCCGTCAAATGCATGCATGCTGATGGAGCCTGAAAAGAATGATGCGAATGCCCAACATGTGGTCTGAGAGCAGGAGCAGGACTCCATAGCCATTTACGAGATCTGGAACATCCTCTTGCTCCGGACCATCTGCTCGACCACGCCCACGCCCGCCCTCACCCCATCAACCACATATACAGCCCTGGCCGCCTCCTCGCCCAGCTGTTCCCGTACAGCCGCGCGGATCACCTCCTCCAAGCCAGCCATGCCACCGCACCCCATGAGGATGCAGTCCGGCTGTCCTTCGGCCAGAAGGCGCTTGGTGGCCGCCTTGAGCTTTTCCCGGATCACCTCGGGGGGCACGTCGCCGTGGAAGTCGCCGGCCGCCAGCCCGGTGGACTGGACACCGAGGAAGCTGCCGGCGTGCCCACCCAGCAACGATGTGATGGCATCGGCCAAGTGGGCCTCCCAGAACTTGCCCGTCGTGACGATGCCCCAGCCGCAGCCGGGCTTCACGAGGGGCAGCGACGCGAGCACGCTGGCCTCGAAGATGCCTGTTGCTGGGAGGCCTGGTTGGCAGGCCTGGATCTGCTCGACCAGGCCGTGCTTGCTATAGCAGGCGATGAGGACCCCGTCGTAGTGTTTGAGCAGTCCCGTTGCCTCCAGATTGGCCCACACGACCTCGGTGCTGGCTTTGATGTCGTCGCCGTCATTGATGCTTGCTGGGCTCTGCTTGGGCGCCGTGTACATTGTGATCTCTAATGTCTGTAGAAATTATTAGATAGACTGGCTCGTTGGCTGTGAGATGGGATCGTTATGGCTACTATATTTGAGGCAGCGAAAGATGGGATAGCCAAGGGCCAGACTCAACAACAGTTCCGAGTGTCATAGGCACCACACTGCCGGCTAAGCACATCTACTTAGGTCAACAGACTACTTCCTCACCAGGTTGGCCCACCTTGGTTCATCCCATCTACACCTGGCCAGATCATCTCGTACTTAGGAAATGTTCTTCATACATCTGAAAAATCCATAGACCTAATTGCTGTTTCCATCCCATGGGTCATGTCGTGGGACGAGTTTGGGTTGATGACCAGGAGACGAATGTTCCGCCTTAGAAGTTGGGTCGTCATGGTGGAGGCACTCAAGTTTACTTATGCGTAAGCGAATACGTACAGTTTTGTGAAAGATAAGACAGAACACAATGTTGTGCTAGTAGCTAGGACGTGAAGTTGTTAAGAAGCTCAAGACCAAGATTCAGTAGCTAACAGGTGGGGATTGGGTTGGTAGTTCGGCGGACGTCAGGTTACTTTATAATCTAATGGACCTACAATTCGACAGGGGCCAGTAGCCAATTAGGGCTTGTAGAATTTTCAATGTCATT
>MAVT02001665.1:0-10014 GCA_001702395.2 Diaporthe helianthi
ATCATTTAATAATTTATATTATATTTTAACCTTATTAAAAGTTATAATATTAATACGTCTTTCAATAATATAATGTTATATTTACTATTAATTTAAATATTATAAATAAAGAGATATTTTATTAATATAAATTACTTTGAATTATATTATAAATATATATTAAATACTCTTCTAAATATAAATATTAAGAAATAAATATTCGATTAATTTTAATATAAAAACTACTTCATATTTAATATTAATTATTAAATCAAATTATTATAAAAAGACTTTCATATTATAAGGACTTTGAATATAAATCTATGATGTAATATAGTAGCCGGGTTATATTAGTTATTCGGCTACCAAAGGTCTTTTTACACGCGAGCTGGGATGGTGTCAACACTTATTTTACTCTACACAATACTACTATGTACTGTGTACTCTGGCAGTCCGGGTGGGGTCCGTGTTATCGGGGCTTCGCCGGCAGGGTCGTGTGGTTTCGATCGACAGGTAGGAGAAGCTGTTGGCGCTAAGGGCTCTTCACCTAGGCCAAGGCTTGCCCAGGTCGTATCAAGCGACAGACGGCACCGCTGTCCTCTTCGAGTATGCATATCCGTCTGTGGGAACTTTAGAAAAGCTGTTGGAGCCATGTGCGGCAATTACCCCTCTCGAAGGATCTAAATATTTGCCAGCCCTGCATCTTACCATGCTGGGTTCTTTTGCTCTAGCCTCTGGCAGATAAGAAAGCCATTGGCACTAAACGCATGGCCCATCTGTATTTTGGCGCCGCAAAAGGCGGGATTCCGGTCTTCCGAAAAACAAAAGTCCGGGAGGGGCGGAGCGCCACTCCGGTAGGCATTTTTCCGAACATCGATCCGCATATAGTGTGTCAAACAAGTCGGTTTTCATCAGCACGTTCTTGTGGTGTGATTTTGAGAGTCGTGAGAGTCGATTAGACTTACGTACAACGTAGCAGGCAATACCTACCTAGGTAGGTTGGCCAGAAATGGGATCATTTGGACGGCTTTATCGACATGTCTTCTGCTACAGCATTGGTGTACCGTCACTCAAGTGCTCCTCCCGCAAATTCTCGGTCTCGTACGTAGTAATTAAGCAAGGCTATCTTTAGCTATACGCAAAGCACACATACTATCTGTACCCTCTCGCCCACACCCGTACCAAATTGTTGCAGGGCCTCAATGGCATTTTATGCATTATTCGGCCCAAACCTCGGGTCTGGGTGCGAGCTCACATTGTACTCGTCCATCACCTGGATCCTCCCATTAGGGTAGTGCTGCTGCATGTTGGGGTCGTGAGGATACCCGTGAGCTGCCGGCGGTGCGGGCTGTGGGTAGTATTCCAGCCTCGGCATCTCAAAACTGGGCGGGTCCTGCTGCGTCTTTTGTGAGCCCTCGTCATCACGTAGGGTCCGCACTGCCGAATCGTGCATCCCGGATCCATCCTTGGCCGTGCCAGGCTTGGAAGTCTTGGAAAAGCCAAAGCTGCGAGAGTTGACGTAGGTGCGCGATCCGTACTTGTTGCTGCCCTGGGAGGCGTATCCCTGGCGGCGCGACTTGATGTATCTGTCATACAGAGGGTTCAAAGTCGGCGCGCTACCGCAAGAGATGATGAGCATGGCCTCGAGTGCGAACCAGACGAGGTTGGGGAAGATGTTCCAGGTGAGGTCCATCTCGTCAAAGGTGGCGGCGTAGTAGGTCTTGACGCTCCCGGCGACGCCAGTGAAGAGGGTGAGACCCAGACCCATCATGAGGACGGTCTTGCGAGGCCGCGGCATGCGGAGGCCGCTTACAATGACCATGGGGAGGATGGAGAATGCAAAGTCGGCAACGACCTGCACAATGTTCGAAAAGAGGTTGATGTCAGACTGCGCCTGGGTGCTGACGCAGGTCGCCGCCGCCTGGAGCTCCAACGTCCACGTGATCTTTGGGTCGCCACACCGGAACGTGCTGATGCCAAAGTCGATGAAGCATGTCGCGATGGTCAAGAACATGACGGTCCAGACGACACATCGTTGCCATAGTGATGTTCGGCCCAGCATCCGCAAAATGGTGATTCCGATGGCGATCTTTCCGAGACCTGTCAGGAAGATGCCAACGTCCAGAATGATTATGTACCACATCAACGTCGAGTAGATCTTCTCCATGCCACCCGCAGCACCGATGAGAATCAAGTGAGTGGTTCTCCCCGTCTCCGCGACATAGGTGACTGTACCATATTTATTAGCTGTGCCCGCATGAAAATGCGTGACATGTTGAAGGGTCGACTCATACTCAATATGGCTTCTGTCAAAAACAGAATCTGTTGGAAGGCAACAAGGTTAGAACGAGTCATTCTTGAAAAAAAGGCTGACCGCGAGCAAAGCCAGGTGACAAGTGCCTACATAGGTGATGCTCATGGAAAAGTCATCCCAGCCCAGGCTACGATGAAGACTCCGTGCCCAGAAGCGCAGACCGATGAACACTGTGGCGACAGAGAAGAAAGCCCACCAGACTGCCTCCAAAGCCACCCTGTGGTCCTCCTCAGGCGGGAGCTGCGTGGGCAGCTGGCCGGTAAGTAGAGACATTGACAGGAATGTTTGAAGCCACAAGTGAAATCCTACGAGTGGCCACTATCGTCGTTGATTAGTAGCGGATGCTGAAGAGGATGCCAGCAAGCAGGAGCCAGAAAAAAATGATCAAGGGATCAGGTGAGCGCTGGGGGATGCCAGCATTGTGGCAATTATCTGTCTGACGATATGCGCAAGAGAGTGCAAGTGCCTCTCACGGCCATACACATGGCAGCCGACACTGGCTGTTGGTTCAGCCTGGTCGACTGTGGTGTGGTAGGCAGATGTCTCGATGACACCATGGTGAGAAGGGTTGCAATATGCAGGTCAGAAGGATTCGGCCCCCACCTATGCACGTGCCAAATACAGCATGGGGAGAACCGACTTGGTACTTTCAGTTCCCGAGGTCCACACCCAGCATTAAGTAGGTAGTTCGGTGCAGGCTGATACTACTGGGTACAGTACTTTTGAGCGCTAGTAAATAGAAGCGACCCACCCACCTGGGCAGCCATCCTGATGCCACACAGTGTTGCCTGGACCATTTCACAGGCAGCGATCCTACATTGCATTCGGACCAACGGTGCCGTTGGTTGACAAGCAAAGACCATAACCGGACATATGTTCTCCAGTAGCGGAGCTACAGGATTCGTTGCGACTCTGAGGTTGTATCCTCTTCCTTGTCCGTACCATCACGCTTACTGTGCACCCGTGGGTGGCCCTGCTTCGCTTCACCCACTGCTGGCGCAGTGGGTACCAAATTGCCACCATAGCCAAAACCTCGCCATGTTAAAGGTCTTTTGTTTAGTGTAGATTAGACACTTTCCTATATACAAGTCAATACATCGAAGTCTAAATTCTACTTTAGTTAAAATTTTAATTTAAAAAGAGAAAACTATTTAAATTAATAAAAGATAATAATTTATTTAATTATTTTAGTTTATATAAATTGATTTTAAACCGTTATTATAAAAGAGTTATTTTACATTTTTATTTAAAGTAAATTATTATATATTTATAATGAAACCTTAATATATTTATATAATTTTAATCTATTTAAAGAAATAATTTTTTTTAAATCTTTTAATTACCTAAGTATTATTACTCCCTTTTTATAAACTTATAAGTTATAATTAATATATAGTAATTAAATCTATATATTTAAATAAAGATTAAATACTTTTAAATCTTTATAAAGTACATTATTTTTTATTAATTTTGTAGTTTAAATAGAAAAAGAAAAGGTATTATAATAAAGTTTAATTTTTATTACGCCGATAGATATATAGGGTAACCGAAGGTTTAACTTATAAGTATAATTAATATAACTTATTACAATTTTAATTAAACTATAATATTCAATGGTTAAAATCCTTTACTTATATTATATACCTACTTATTTTATTTATATATTTTTCAATTCCTTTTAAAACTAATTATTATTTACCTTAGAAACTAACATTGTAACGAAATTAATTAAGGTCTCCTATAAACAATTATTCAAGTAAATTAATATATGATACCCGCTGTACGAACCTCTACTTTATCATACACTACTTAGAAATACACCCACTGCAACCCACAATCGTTGCCCCTGAGTGCACTCTGAAGCCCAGCTAACAGAGGGCCCTACACAGTAACGTTGGTCGGGGTACCCCGTAGTCTGAGTTGGCTGAGTCTATGGCAACCTGCAGCCAACAGCACACAAACTTGATTCTATTGGTTGCTCACTCATGGGGACCTCAGCCGATCTTGTGCCTACTTGCCCGGCGAGATTATGCGTCTTGGTGCAACGCGAGCTTACTGCCTGACTGGTCCGACTGCCCCGAAGGATTCATGGATGCAGGCGGCGCGGAGGCAACTAGAATGACCCAGTCGCTCCCAGCTCTCGTCTGCATGTGGCCGGAAGCCTCCGGCGGCTATCACGCTCTCGGCAGCAAGGATTCAATAGGGCTCCAACGCGGCATGAATAGGGCTCCATGGCCCCCGCCCGTTTCCTCATTACCTCCAGACTGAACTTCAGGACTCCACGACCCCGTTGTCTTGACATTGTGCCGGCGTCGAATAACGGGCACTAATTGTAGTTAGGAATGCAAACCCGACCTTTCCAGATGGCAAGGGACGTGGACCTGATTATTCAGCGGACTGTTGGTTCTCTTCGATCTCTGTCGATACTGAGGTACATATTGGGCCACCCCCGTTGCCCTGTGACAAGACCACGAGCTGAATGCCCTGCCCAAGTGCTACCCAAGACACGTCGGTTGGCTGATCCTAATTTTCTCCATGCCTGCAACCGCTCTCTCCGCCGTCCTAATGGGCCTTCTCGCCAGCAATGCATTGGGTGTCACCACAGGCGGCGACCGCTCAGCCAATGCGTGCGCTGAGCTTCGAAAACGGCTCGATTCCTCGGTAATCGTACTACCATCTGACGCAGGGTATACAGGTCTGCGCGAGGAGAACTGGTCCCAGACAGCTTGGCGGAGCCCTTCGTGCATCGCGGTACCGAGTGTTGCCGCCCACGTAGCCTCGGTGGTCAGTTACCTTGCGGACAGGAGAGTTCCCTTTGCTATCCGCTCCGGAGGTCACGATCCCAACCCCTTCGACTCCAATATCGATGCCGGCATTCTGATCTCCTTGGACAACTTTGCCTCGGTGTCGTACGATGCCGGGACCCAGTTGGCCACCGTTGGACCTGGGGCTCGCTGGGAAGCCGTTTATACAGAACTGGACAAGTACCAGAGGACCATGGTTGGGGGCAGAGTCATGGACGTCGGTGTGGGCGGTCTGACCCTCGGGTCTGGTTTATCATACTTGACCGACCTGTACGGTCTGGCCTGCGACAATGTTGTTAGCTACGAGGTACGTACCGTGCGTTTCGGAACAACCAGCCTTGTGAGAAGAGCTGATCGCTGACGAGATTTCACCTGGCAGGTGGTCTTGGCCAACGGAACGATAGCGCAAGCTAGCACTACGTCCAACTCTGACTTGTTTTGGGCATTGAAAGGGGGTTCAAATAATTTCGGTACGTCCAATTGCTACTTAACCTAGAGGTCTCTCTCACGGCACGGTGGCAATATCTAGTGTTGTTTGAGACAAATTATACTTACATGGTTTGGGGCAGGTGTCGTTACCAAGTTTATCGCAAAGACGTACAGCATATATCAAACTTGGGGTGGTCTACAAGTATATGCTCCCGACCAAGTGCCTGCCCTTCTGCAGGCTCTGAGTGAATACCAGACGACACCTAACAAGGATCCATATGCCAACCTCATCATCAACCTAATCCCTACAAATGGAACCATGTTGCTCACATTCGTCTACCTGAAGCCGGTGGAGCGCCCGGATGCCTTCAAGCCCTTCTATTCCCTGTCGCCACTCATGGAGCAGACGGGCATCATGCCGCTGCACCAGCTCATGGCCCTCTTCCCGCCCGCGGACCTGCCGCGCTGGGCTTGGCGCACGCTGAGCTTTAAGCCCGACGCCGGTCTGTACGAGAAGCTGGCGGACCTGTACACCACCGCACCCGAGATCGCCACCATCGGCGGCCTACAGGGCGGCTCCCTCATCGCCGCCGTCCAGCCCATCGGGAAGAGCGCGGTCCTCGCGGGTCGCGAGAGCAACAGCAACACCGGCAACGCGCTCGGGCTCGAGGCCATCCCCCAGACCTGGTGGGGCATCACCGCCGGCTGGTACAATGCCAAGGACGACGCGGTCGTGTACACCGCGCTCGATTCCTTTGCGGCCAGGCTCCAGGCGGCCGTCGACACAGCCGGGGCAGGCGTTGACTACATCTTTATGAACGATGCTAGCATCAAGCAGCCGGTCATTGCGTCGTACGGGGCCGCAAATGCTCGTCGCCTCAAATCAACGCAGAAGAAATACGACGCGGATCTGGTCTTCAGGAAGCTTGTGCCGGGAGGCCAGAAGATACCGTGGTGAGGTGAGCGCTGATTGGGCGCCCATCGTCGATGCAAATACTAGTATCATCCGTGACTGCGCATACGTTGCGATTAGACTTGTGGTGATCGGATTGTGCTACTACGGGCTTTACGGTAAAAAGTAATACAAAGTCAACATCATAGTGTATATTCATCTCATCAAGAGCCTATGTTCTGATTCACCCGGATGCGATGCTGCAAAACCTCCGTGATCGACCAACGTGTCTTAATACATGTACAACTTTGGCTCACATGTCACCCTCAGCCCTACAGTATTGTGTGCAGTGTCGCCAACGAGGACACCACGCACGACATCCATCTCGCAATTTCGAATTGAATCGTGTAATCCAAGGTTAAACCCTCGGAAAAGCGAAGCGATAACAATATATAACTCTGCGTAAGCGAGGCTGGAAAACGCCATCAACATAGGAACTCAAGCCTTCGAGTTGATACGCGTCAAGGGATCAAGGACTACATTACGAGTGGCAACACGTACCTCATTCCCATGCACATACGATTGCCGCGTCCCTGAAATGCCTGCCGATTGAGGTCCACGCAGTGAGGTTTGTCAGACTCTTCCTCCACTGCGCTGCCAGCGCTTCGCTGTCAAGCAACCCCCGAGGTCGTCCGGTTGAATAGAAAGCAGCGGTATCTGTCGCCAAAGCCAGGCAGTTTACTTGCATCTCCGCATAACCATCGCGAGTGACCTGGGCCCCAACATTGACGAGAAGCTTGTTTGTGTGCTCATAGACCATCGGGACTGCGGCTGCAACGATGGGCTTTGATAGCAGGGGGGTTAGGGCATCGCGCCGTAACTTGTGTAGGTCATGTTGCACAGTACCGAATACTATGTTATTGCACAGCATTTAGCAGATGTCCAACCATATAATCGCTGTGGTACTTACTTCCCCCTGGGGTACCTGTCAGCAAAGCTGCCGGCGGATATTTATCCCTCTTTCCCTAATACACAGTTCAGTATGAGCTATTTGTCGTGGACACGGCATTCCGCTTACACGAGCAGGACTTGTGTACAGGGTATCCAGCCAGCTGGAATCGCAAACATGAATCTCATGAGGATTCACACGGACGATTGGTGCTGGTGGCTTGGTTCAACAAAGTAACAGGGCAAGCTTGGCTTTTACTCAAAAGCATACCATATATGCGGTGCATCCTTCTAAGTTGCGACCTCGTCCATGAAGCCTCCGCCTGAGCGCTGAAAGAGGTCTGCGTACGTCTCATACCAGCCAGTAGCCGCTGTGAGCTTTGGACCGGGAAATCTGGCTAGTGGGTGTAGATAGATACGATAGAAGGCAAGTAGTAAGGAGTAGCTGAACCACGAGAGAATGATCCAGCCAGAGTAATAGAATAAATAACATGGCGTCGGCATGGGGCTAATTGCCACCTGCAAATCCCTTGATATACCACCTTGTTGTGAAGTATCTAGGACATGGGACTTGTGAGGTGTGCTTGGACAATTGAATGAAGGCTTTTTGATCTATTATCCTCAAGTAAGTACCTGAATGCCCGCACGCAGATAGGCATACGTTAAGTACTAAGTAGGTTTTTGGGAGGTACAATACCATGATTTGCTAGAGGGAAACCACGGGATCACCTGGAGAGGCATGGTGTGTGTAACACTGTAACCGTGCAAGGGGCAGACCAGTGCGCAGCGTGCACTGGGTACTTAAGTGCTGACGGCATGCACTATGCCACCCAACAGGTAGGCAGATACGTGCTAGCGTCCGCAGGAGGTACAATAATGTACTTACTCACATTTGTCATGCCCTGCACCCTGGCGTGCCTCCCCAAAAAGACAGGCACCAACACGAAGCATCCGATGGCACTGTGCGTCGTCCCGCTTTCTGCAAGTCTGGGACGTGTTCAATCAGTAATCCATGTAAAGTGACACGCCCCGTGCTTCTCACAAATAAATACCCATTCATCATTTCCCCTCCACCATCACTCGCTTTTGCCCAGTCCAGTCATCATCGGCCGCGATCTCTTCTTCTTCTTCTTCTTTCAAGCCTGTCGTATACCGAATTCTACCGCAAGTTGCAACCTTATCAACAATGTCTTCAATCCGTCACACCCTCATCAAAACAGCCACCAGCTATATAGAAGGCTTCAACACCAATACCCCCGAAGGAGTAATAGCTAGTCGTACAGCAGACTGCAGACAAGTCATCTGCCCCTCTAGCGTTCCACCACCGTGGAACTCCCCACCACGGAGCAACGAGGAGTACCAGGGCTTTGTTATACCTGGTTTCAAAATGCTGCGCAATGTTAAGATCAGTCTCGTGGAGGGGGGGGATATGCTCGTCGACGATATATCGCGCAAGGTCTTACTACACCTTAAGTCAACTGGCGATACAGACTTTGGCCCCTACGCCAATGAGTATATGATTGTGCTCAAGATGACTGATGACGGAACGAAGATTAAGGAGATTGTTGAGTTCATCGACAGTGCCACTACCCGGGACATTGCCCAGGCTATGGCGTCTGGGCTACCCAAGCCGGAGTGAGGGTGGGTGTTGAGGGCGTAGGGAAGCTACCAAACATGCAGGTTGGCAGCTTTTGCGAGGAAAGCGTGTGCCGTCTAGTTAATGCGAGACATCATACTTCGCAGTGAGCGACGCCCCATCATGCTATGATTGTAAATGTGTGCTTGCAGAGTTGTGTTTACGAACGAACAAGTCGTCGTAGCCCCAAAGAACCGAGCCCAGAAGTCCATCACATCATACATACACCTAGGCCCGAACCCACCGTCGTAAGTGGTATGCGTTTGCATAATGAGTTATGTTTGAGTCATTCCATCCCGACATGACGACCCTTATCCGAGGGCGACCACATTGCCATTTCCACAGGATGCGGCAGCCGTGCGAGCTTGCTGCGCTCCGAGCCTGCTAGTCCGCTCCTCCATCGACGGTCAATTCCCTATTGCCCGCCTATCTGAGAGGAAATTTCGGCATTGTGTCCCTGGAAACGCTCGGCGAGGCGGGCACGCGTGGCTATAGTCTTTCACACACAGTAAGCGACATAACCGTTCTCCCGCAACGAGACAGGCTTGGGTGTGAAGTCGTCGATGCAGGATATGAAACAAATGTCAACGAAGCTGCCGAAGAGCTACACGCGTAATGGCGACAAGGGCCGGGCGTTAGTCAAGGCATTCATAGGGTCAGCTGTGGAGAGGGGAGAGACACAGAGTTCGATCAGAACCTCTCTACGTACACCAACGAATTCCTTCACCTAGCGCTTCAACATACGCTGCTCAAGTTCGCACTAGGTTTCCGCCACACTATATTGTTTAACTTAAACTATATTTCTATTTACTATCTTTTTAGGCTTTATACTCTTTACTAACTTAAAGCTTTTAAACGAATTTAATAATAACTTTATATATTTAGTTAAACTTTTCTTTAAATATATTTAATCTATATAGACTATTACCCTCTTTAAATAAGTGAAGTAATTAATTAGGTCTTTTATAATAAATTACTAAATTTGAATTAAAATAAAAGAGTTTTAAAATTT
>MAVT02001666.1:0-10708 GCA_001702395.2 Diaporthe helianthi
TGAAGGGACCGTACGCCTTCGGGTCGTCTACGGATTAAGAACAACACCACTTACATACAGGTCTTGTAGTATGTGGAGCCGCAGGCGCTCATGCAGTAGAGGCGCAGCTCGGCGTTGCTGCTCATGGCTGCGGCGCTGGTCGTCATGTTGGCTGTTGACACGACCTTCTTGCTGTCGCCGGTAGGGACCTGTGCCGCGCGTTGCTCCGGTTTATAGTCAAGAGAGATCTCCTTCAACTGCCTCGGGCTGATGAAGTTGTTGTTGCGTAAGGGTCTTCCAGGGCGAAACTGTTGTCGTTCTCTCAGGGAAGCGTCCATCGTGGGTGACGTACGTTCGGGATTCCTTGAGCTGTGACGGGTCCAGATGTCTGACGAGCAAGCGGCATTGCTGACGCTGCTCCTTGGTGGTTTGTTTTTTTTTTTTTTTTTTTTTTTTTTTTTTTTGTAATGGACTCTGTCGCGGACTGAAAGATCGCAGCGCAAGATGTCTGACGTCTTCGTCTGCGTTGAGTGTGCGGTGACGAAGATGAAGCACTCCCATAGCACGGCATTGAGGTTTTTCGACTGGCTTATATTCCCAAATTTGTTTGCAGCTGCAAGGCAGCACTCCATCTTCTCTCAGCCGCATTCAAAGAGGACTGAGGCATCTTTGGGCACATGAAGGCTTTCGCTCGCCTTGTGTCAAAGATTGCCCAGATGCTTTGATCTCAGCCTGAGCCAGCGTTCGGAATTATGTAGGTGTTTATTGTTCATGCCGGGGTAAGTGCCTGGCTGATTCATTGTAGCCCACAAAACGACAGTGTTATGTCCATTACTCATTTCAGAACCGGCGGGGAGCCTGATGCAAGTTTCGTTGTGTCTGTCCAGGCAAGTGTCTGTCCAGGAAGCTGATCCAATTAAAACTTTTGGCCGTGTTGGCGGTGACTACGGTGATGTCAAAAAAGGTGCGAGGCATTGGCTGTTGAGTCATCGGTCGGTGATGCTGGAGGTCTTCTGCATGTACACTCAGCCTAGGGTTTCTGAAAATCTCTCTTAGAAGTCTCTTGCCACCAAGATCATCCGGATTGAAAGGTCTCGCGAGGGACTTCAGGATTGTGTGAGGGTGTCTCATGCCCCAGCTGTATCAATGTAACAGTATTTGCCTGTCTCATTCGATACACGTTTATTAATAGCTAAAATTGTCCTTTCCAATAGGCACTTGTCTTGAAGAACCAAGACAGGTCCTTGGATGTGGGCGGTCGATTAAGAGTGGCTAAC
The DNA here is from genome assembly GCA_001702395.2 of Diaporthe helianthi. NCBI lineage: Eukaryota > Fungi > Ascomycota > Sordariomycetes > Diaporthales > Diaporthaceae > Diaporthe > Diaporthe helianthi. Next base: position 1,257 of record MAVT02001666.1, read on the forward strand.
CACTCTTGCATCCTACACCGCTGGCTTCAGGGCTTACCTAGGTACTAGAAGTGCAGGATCAGTTGACTGGCCCCCTCTAGGGTAGGTCTTCTAGAGAACACTTGCAGGAAATCCGAGAATGAGATGTGATTAGAAAGATTAATTAAATGAACGTGCAGATTAGTGGCCATCTAATCTAGTTATAGAACTATTGGTGAGTTGAACCAAGTCGAAAGTCAAGTGTCGCGCAAGGTGGCAAACAAATTTTGAGACCAAATTGATGCCCCTGATCTCACATAAAGAATCGTTCAGAACCAACTATGCCTCAACGGCAGCCCTTCCCCCTTCCCCCCTCTTCGGAACTCAAGCTATGCAAAAGGCGCCCAGGGCGACCTCGAACTGGGTGTCGACCTGTTCGCCGAGCACACCAATGAGGTTTTCATACGAGATATCGACTGCGTGGGTTTTGTCAACTCGGGCATTCTCCTGTGCGTGATGGTAAGAGGGAGCTAGCTTGTCAAGGTTGAACTTACAAACGGCTTCAACGGTCTCGAGAAGCAGTTCCACTTCGACCAGCAGGGACTCTAAGGATGCACACACGACACCACCAAAACCACTGGCATTGATAGGACCAAACTGTGAAAAATTAGCATCGATGTCCCATCCAGGGCAATATCGACACCCCTCCCCCACATGCAAAGCAGGTCAACCAACCTTTGCCTGCACGCCCCCAACAGCCCGCGAAAGCGAGGTGGTAAACAACGCCACATCCGGGTACACGGCAGCCGAGTCGGCAACATTGAGCAAGCCCGAGATCAAGATGGTCTGCGAGACGGTGTTGATGGATATCCCGAGGCGGCTAAAGGCGGTGAGGAAGGCGAGCGAGTTCTCGGGGGTGGTGCCGTCAAAGGCGGCGACGGCGGTGCTAAAAGCCGTGATCTCGCCGTTGGCGGTGGCGATGGCGGCCTCGACGCCTGCGACGTCGGCGATGCGGGTCTCGATGGTGGAGACGTCCTGTGCCGGCCCCGGCTGCCCGTCTGCGGCCTGGCGCTGGGAGATGATGATGCTCGGCTTGCTGGCCAGGGAGGTGCCGAGGAGGGTGAAGATTGCGAGGGTGGGGAAGTACATTTTGGGTGTTGGTGGAGTGAGTGGTTGATTATGTTTTTTAATTTGTGGTGCGATGCAAATGTTGGACGACTGGATTGATGAGATGATGATGAGGTCTGGACTGATTGATGGTGCTCTGTTCTTCTTCAGGACTCGAAGATGGTCTTCCGTCTGTCTTATATATTGCTGTTTGCTCCCTTGAACGTTCTGCAGAATTCAAATGTTCACGTTGTAATTATGTAAATTTCCTGCCCCCAAATTATGCCATGCCCATCATGTCGTCTGAGAAGCTGAATTCATCATATTCTCACAGTCCCAAGGCAAGCTCGAGAGGAACTATCGAAAGTGTAAAATGCCCAGGACTGTATTTCTTGGAATAGCCACCAGTCAACAACTTGGACTATGCAGGTTCAATACGATACGACATCTCGTCCGGCTATTTGAACGGCGGCTGTGGCGCACTGTGGGACCGTGGGAACTCACAAAAGTCCAAATTTGGCCTCCCTTGAGTCGACGACTCTCGGCAGCTGCAACGTTGGGTTTCTTTACAATGGTTGGCAGCAGCACGTGCAGGTGGGAGCAGTCTGGAGTGTGGAGTAGAGTCCTGACTATGGCGTGCTTGGCCTTTGTCCCCATCAGCTGTCTTGATCGGCCGAGTAATTATCCTACCTTGGGTACAAATGTACATTTACACAGCCTCGGGTGTGTAGCTGACCTGACAAGCTTTTCTTGCTTCCGGTGCCGTCGTCCCCGTTGAAAAGCAACCCGAAAGTCTACGCCACGGAGCCTCATCGGGGTTAGTTTGCAGCCTCGGAACCAAGTTGCTACTTTTTACTAATGCATTGGTAAGGTCTTGTTCTACGACTTTGTAATTATTTGGACCTCATCTCCAAATACACATGTGATAAACCTTCTTAATTTTAGACAATGAGGTTTACTTGTAGAAGCTGAGCTCGTGACTGATCTCCCTTTCTTTCTACGGTGGCTTCTGCCAAGTCGGCATGCAGACCGAGCGACCGCTGAGACAAGTGTGTTTTTGACTCTGGTGGACACTGCCAAGTGGGCTTAGTGATACACACTTAAGTACATCGCGGGGATCGACGTCCATCAAATTCATGCAATTGACGATTGCTATATGGCCCCCAAGCACTTAAGAGGAATCCGGGAACTTGGCGATATGCAGTTGCCAGTGAGGGAGCACGCACGCACGGCCCGTCAGCATTGTCTAGAACATGCTTTCTGTAATAGCAACAGGCCCTACAGTTTATGTCTCGCAATGCAAACCGTCAGCTGCCCAGGTGAGGGAAGGGAGGCCTTTGTTTTCAAGTTCAAAGTTACCATCGTGAAGATGCGTTTGAAGTCACTCTCATTTATCAGACTGTGAATAAGGGGAAGGGGCTCCAAGTGATTCATTCCCTCCAGCTGCCTCCAAACAACTTTGAGACCGAGCCATCTAAGCTAGTCTTCCTTCCCTTCCACAACTTTCCAATTGCCTTTCTTTCTTTCCCTCCTTCCCAACCCTTGCGAGAACACACATCACCTTCTGAGGTCAAGCATCTGCCAAGCCAACAACGCCAAGATGCAACTCAAGACCGGCTTCTACTACATCTCCACCATCGCCACCAGCCCCTGGGGTGAGCGTTGGGTCCAACGCGACACCAATGAAGACAAGTCAATGCTCCCCAAGCCCGTCAATGTTCAGGTAGACGAGGCAGGCGCAGCTCAGGTGAGAACATTGAATCTTGCCAATACTACCTTGAGCTCTACTTGTCCTACTCCACAAATACTGTACTGACACAACCATCGTTTGCGCAAGTGGTACGTGGAGCAGATGCAAGTGGGCGACAAGCAGGTCTTTCAGATCTCGGCCGGCTCCGTCAACGCCGGCCCCGTCGCCACCATCAACCAGGACGACAAGCTCTTTGCCGACATCAGCGGCACTGTTCCCGCCCAGAACTGGACCGTGACTGCGTGTGAGGAAACTTGCGAGGAGGGTGTCTTTATGTGAGTTATTTGCCAACTTTGGTGCCATATCAAACGGGGCTGTCAAACGGGCTTGTCAAACAAATGCTAACCTCAATCTTTTTCCTTCTTCCCAAGTGTCGAGGACGACCACGGAAACACCTGGCAGACTCCCCAGGGTGACGATCAGGATCCCCAGGTAAGCTCAGTCACGTCTACCGGCAGGGTTGCCCCCTATTGGAGTTTTGAGAAGAGTTCGCTAAGAACCATTGTCATTCTCTCATAGATCCTGCCCGAGTATCTGGTCATCACCGCCATCTGGCCTCCCAAGTACCCGACCTATGCACAGTTCAAGTTTGCCAATGTCGACGACGTCGACTAGATCATTGATGGATCATGTGGTGCGCCACCAGGGTTTTGTGACTGCGAAGGAGGGATCCCTCTTTTGGGAGCAAAGTCACACATGAGCTGGGAAGAGAGAACACCAAGCCCCATGAGCCTTGCACTTTATTTTTGGGTTCTGTGGCTCGATTCCCGGCGCATTCATATGGCCGTTTTGGGATTTGGAAGAGAGGACGACTGCAAGCATCACAGCTGGTTAGTTTAGGTCCTGTGGTTCGATGCCCGGCGCAGTGTCTGTCTGATTGACCTGGGCTGCTACTTCAAATTTGCTAGTCGACAGTTTTGGCCCACTTCGCCACGCCGTGCCCCTACAGTGAATCTCTAGAGTTCTTGAGGACTTGGGACCTGCACACTTTTTCCCAAAATGCTTGTACACAGTGAAAGTCAGCCAAAGAGAAAAGACCAACCCCCTCCGCACCAAGTAACGTTAAGAAGCATCCCTATTGATTCGAGTCCTAGTACCAAGTATATCCTACCCATCATCACCTAGCACCGAGAAAGGCAGACCAAAATACCTCTAAACGCAAAGAACACCTCCCCAGCTCACCCTGGCACCCATCATGAAGAACTCAAAACCTATCATTCCTTGCCACCACACCCAGACCTCAATGTCGGACCCCTTCAAAGCTTTCTGTAATCCATGGAGTACTGTATCTTGTTGTAATTCTCCGAAGTCGCCGCGTACTCGGTGGCTATCCGCAGTGGTCTCCTCTCCTCCTGGGCGACAGCGACCCCAGGAGGGTCGACAAACTCAGCCCGCTCAAACTCGTCCCCGCGGTAAAAGTTCTCATGCCGGTTTGCCACATAAGTGTCACGAGGGGGTCCAGACGCCGGGGCAATGGTGCTCCCGGGCCAGGAACCGCCCGAGTTGTCGCCGGATGCACCAGTCCCAGGGGTGGCATTAGCAGCAGCATTTCCCCTGGCGCTGCTCTCGGCAGGGTAATAGTTCCCATCATATGGCATGTCGAGATCACCATCATATTCACCGGCGTACGGGTCGTCGAAGAGCGGATCATCGAACATCATATTGTCTTGGTCTGGTGCCGGGACAGGTTCGCCAAAGGGGCCAGGCACCATCCTCACCCTGTTGCTCTTTTGATGATATGCCGCCGCTGGTGGTGGTGGCATGGGGCCGGCTGGAAAGTCGTACCCCATGTAGTCTCCGGGGCCCATCCCCGGAGCAGCTCCGATATCTTCGCCAGCGTAGGGGTCGTCGAAGAGCGGATCATCATACATCATATCGTCGGGGTCTTGGTCTGGCGCCGGCACGGGCTTTCCAAAAGGGCCGGGCACCATCTTGGGCCCGGCCTTCTTCCCCATATGCCGGGCAGAAGAAGACGTGTATGCGTCAGGCGGTGGTGGTGCCATAGGAAAGTCGTAGACCATGTCGTCTTCGGGGAACGGATCCGGGATAGATCCCATCTCGTACTCCTCGCCGGCCGCAGACATGTGTGCGGGAGCAGCCCCAGGCTCTGCTGGTAGCCCACCTAGGCCCTGCCGCGCCCTTCCTTGTTGGGGCCCGCCGGGCACGTTCTCGTTGCTTAGATATTCAGAGACCAGCGGGTCGGCCGCGCGCTCCCTGACATAGTCCTTGGCGAATTCTAGCCCGCATGGCGCCCAGGCGATCCTCATGAAAGAGCCATCCGGTAGTTGGATGGGTGGTGACACGATTGATGTGTTTTCGCATGCGAGATGATTGGATTCACATCGGTGGATTTGTGTAAAGTCTTTCTTGACGCCTTTGTCGCGCTTTTGAGAAGAACTACGGCGGCGGCGGTGGTGATGGCCCTTCTTATGCCCCGGCTTGGCCTCACGAGACGACCCACAGCCCATGGTGAAATTTTGACCTGGGAAATGGTATTTTAGCTTCGGGTTGCAATTATATTTAGATTACACATGTAATCATAGCACTTGAGAGCCTACAGAAAAACGTCTGCTCGAGAATGTTGCTTTGGTCGTGTCTCGCTGGGTTGGTGGATCTTGCACGATTGTACTTAGTCTTGTGTTGCGTGTACACGGCTGCCAGCATTCCAGGAAGACATAAGCCGAGCCGTCCACTGGCGAGATATTTATATCCTATCAAGTCTAGCCATCACCATGATCTGTGATCAACACTTGCTGTAGACTTAAAGAGAGTGATTGGTGATATTGGCTATGTGAGCGGATGTCTGGTGAGTAACGTACACTTTAAACATAAGACCAATGCTATAAAACTGACCATGAATTACCGGAATTGAAATTTAGAAATGAATTCCATGTCACTGTAGCCTGGCCCTTACATACCTAGCCCTGAAGGTAGTCTTACTTACATAAACAGTCACACTTGCATACCTGTCCAGACCAGGTCTTTGAGGATCAATGTTGATACCTATAAAAACCCTCCCACACCCTTCCGAATTCCATGTAACTACCTACTCACACAGGGATGCATTGCGCACTATGAAGAACTCGACACAAAGATTAAAGCCTAGTATACGTTGAAAAATATGAGGGGCATAAATTAGGGACTTTAGAGAAACAACTTAGAAGTCATTAGTACAAAGTCGAAAGGCATGAAAAGGTAAAGACAATTACTAGGCACTCTAAATTTTTCATGAAAATAGACCCCTTGTATTATTACTTCCTATGTACCTAGGTTCTTTTATATATTTTTCTCCTTGATTTCATGTATTTTCCGCTTCTTTAAAGCCGCCCCTATCCCGCTCTTTTATACACTACCTAATATCGGTGGAAAAGAAAAGGGGAGGGTGAAAGTTAACTAGAACATGCTATTTATTACACTATTAAAGTTCTCTTACGAATAGGTATGTTTAAATGTCAGTATTGTTTCACATTAAGTTTTAATATGTATAAAATGTACTAGTATTTGCTTAACCTATTACTAGAATCTTTACAATATTTGTTTTTTTCATTTTGTGCTTTTTAGTATGTAAATAAACTATGATAGAATCCCTCTTGCCGAGCAGGGAAAATATGCCCATGAGACCCCGTTTTATTTTAAAGGTAGAGCTTTTTATTTCTTTTAAAATGGAGGTTGTCTGCTTCATGTTTGAAATCATGATCCCTCACATGACTGGTTTCCCTTTTAATCCATACATAGTGTCTAGTAAACCCCGTTAAACATCATTCTAAGTCGTGTTCTCATAGCAGGCCCACTGGGCTCGTCATAATCACGGAGGAAATATACTAGTTAGACGTCACTTTGTGAAACAATTCCCAGAAATGGTACTCTAAGAAACGAAAGCTCGGTGCTGGTGGGCAGGTTAGACAGTGCATAATATTTCTTATAGACGTCCTCCTAATCCATGCGTGCTCCTTATTGAAACTTGTTACAGAAGTTCCGAGAATCTTGCACGTTTATGTTACGGTATATATAAGTGTAAGCCACGGTATTGCTCTCGGCAATACAACGTTCCTCTTTTGTAGAAGTGTCATTTACTGCAATAGGCTTTACTTGTACTGTGACAGTTTACAATGCATCTAAATCATTTATAAAATCTCAGAAAAATGTTGTTAGTTTCAAAATAAACGCAAAACTAACCAGCTGTCTCCACTGACAGGAAACCAAAGACCAAAATCCCAAAGAAGAGTAATGAGGGGCCCAAAACATCAGCGCAGTGGCAACATCCAACCGAGGCTCCACGCTCACACCATCTAGCCGAGACGCAGATGTTCATACCAATACGACCAAGAGTCCACAGCTTCAGTATCCCCACGGCCTACCGTCCCAAAAAGAAGAAAAGGCTACGAACGAAAAAAGGACGCGGTGAGACGTCACGTCACCTCCAGACTCGCCCGAACCTCGATTCCATATGTGTCTAGGAAACCCTTCATCCAACCCTAGTACTCTGGGTGTGAAGAGGTGTACCCCTGTGGGAATGTGCCTTGTGGTCCCCTCTGCATCTCCGGCCGGTACCTCATCATTTCCTCATCGTAAAGCGAATCCATGTCGTCTTCCGAGAGCACCAGTTGGGAGACGAACGCCTGCGGCTGAGGCATATAGATTGATTTTGAAAGTTGAGGCATGTTCATAGGTACTCCTATGGGATGCTGAGGCACGGGTGTTGAGTGTGTAGAAGCCGTGTACCCGGTCGAGAAAGATGGTGTAGACGGCGGCACGTTATCGTCGTCGTGTATTCCTGGGAACTGATCATCGCGCCGAGGACCCTGCTGGCCTGCATCATAATCCCCCAGGCGGTGCGAGGGCGGTCTCGGATACTGGACCAGGCTCATGTTGCTCATTCCCTGAACCAGAGGAGTCGTGCCCTGACCCGAATGCATGCCTCGAGATGGAGGCCCGCTTGGCCTCTGAGGTCTAGGCGTTCCCATACCGGCATTCGCTTTCGCCCACATATTGCCAGTGTCTTCTGGAGGCATACCGGCAGCGGTCGGTGGGCGAGGCGGGCGAGACCTGTCATACATTCCTGCTGCAGAGCCCATGCTCCCATGCGGAGACGTACTAGACATGGACTGCCCATTAGGAGGTGGTGGATAGTCCTGTCCTTGGTCAAAGGCTTGTCCCCGAGCCGGAGGTGCACGCGCGTAGCCCTGCGCCTCTATCTCAAACGCATCCTCGTCCTCTCCAATCTCGGACCCACGCATCGACCTCTGGTAGCCACGAGGTTGGTGCTGTGGATAGTGGCGCTGCTGCTGCTGCTGTTGTCGTCCACCGGTCGGGTCCATGCCCTCACCAGAGTCCATATACTGGCCTGACATGTTCTGCCGATGGGGTGCAATCGGCGGAGCAGCAGCTGCCGTTTGTGGCATCTGGTTGTACTCTTGACGAGGGCCCGCCTGCGCGTGCACATTCTGCGGCACAGCAGGTGACGGTGGAGCATCCCTATAACGCGAGTCTGGGCCGCGCTGGCTACCGCCGTGTTTGCTGGATTTGGTTTCGTTGCCATTGGTCAGAAACCGGCTAATGTAGTCTTTGTTGTACATGGGATTTGTTCCAGCTAAGTAACCAATCGTGCCCTGGTCGGTACGTGTACTGCGTTTCTTGGGCCTAGACTCGTCATGAGAATTGCTGTGATGTCTGCGGTTGCTCACACGTTGCTGATCTACACCCGAACAGTATCGAAGGATTCCTCTCGCCTTTTCGGTACCAGACCGGTCTGGCATGTTGTCGTCTTTGGTACGTGGCTAGGCAAAATGTGTTGGCATCATCGCAGCAGCGAGGCTCTTTTGGACACCAGCTGCCTACACGGTCAAGAGCTTTTCAAGGTCGAATTTGTGTCGTTCGTTCTCTGGTGGGTTTGAAAATTGCCCAAGGGTAGATTTCCTTTGGGTCAACACGTTTCTTGTGATCCTTTGGTACGAAGCTGGAAGAAACTTTTAAGGTTGCTCAGGTGAAGACCAGAGGTGGCCAATTTATATCCGTCGGTAAACATTGAAGCCCATCCCTTAGATCTGTGACTTGCTTTACCATGATCAGCTGGTGGTTGTGATGTTCTTGAATCTATGACTCCCATGGGGAAACTGAGGTCGCGGCGTGGAGGGAGGACGATGGAGGTGAGCCATCCTCGATTGAGCCTCTGGATTCCAGCGAGGGCATGCAGGATCAAATTACAGTCGAAACCTTCCATTTCTCCGGATTGTATATTGTCAACTGGTCAATCACTGGCAGCGGCCCCTAGACAGATGCTCATTCGGGCGTGGAATGCGATGCTGGGCAGACTGCCACTCACTCAGCACAGCGGCCGGGCATCTTGGATAACAAATATCTGGGTGATTTTGCGGGCTGAAAGTCGCATATTTCAGAAGCTCAGAGCTTTTATAAAATTTAGAACTAGTTCATTTACCTAGGTATGCAATTCCAGCTCGGAAGTCAAAGTGTCGGGGCTGCTTGAGATGTAAAAGAAACAATTTGCGGATATCAAAAGGCATGATGCCGGCCAAATGATGTTCAAAGCTGCCAGCCACAGGCTCTCTGTAAGAAAGTGGTGTATAAAGGTGATGGATTAAAGTCTGTCTGAATCTATCGAGAAGGGGGAAGAACCTCC
>MAVT02001667.1:0-10689 GCA_001702395.2 Diaporthe helianthi
GGCTCGCCCCTGTGCTCAGGTACCTTTATAATTGTAATCTTTGCCGGCCCGCGCATGGGCAACCTTTGTCGTGTTCTAGACCCACAGGAACTACTTGTTAGTAGGCAAGGGATTAGAGACGCAACAAGACTAGGGATCGAACCCGCGCCTTTCGCACACTAAAAGCCGGCCCACCGCGGAGTTCTAGTACTCTGTAATGCAATGTCCGCCAGTAACCGCTACACTATAGAGATCAAAAGATCTAATAGTACTAGAACTCCGTTCTAATACCTTGGCGGGCCACTTAAGTAGGTTATTACAATGATCTAAGAATAATAGTTAGACTATAAAGGGTAATAGTTATAAGTCTTATTATAGCCTAGGTTACTATAATAATTAAAGCTTTAAATATTAAAGCCTTAAACTTTATACTTTTACTTACTTAGTTAGCTTAACTACCTAATACTATATAATTAAGTTTTAAAGCTATAGATTTACTAATACTTAAGTTTTTATTAGTAAGCTTTTCTTTAATAGTTTTATATAAGCTTTATTTATTAAAGATTCTAGTATAAAAGGGATATTATAAAGCTTAAAATTAACCTATAATAGTCTTTCTTCTAATTATATAAGAGTATATAACTATAGAGTAATAGGTTAGTTATTATATTCTATATATATACCTCTTATCTATAGAAAGATTTTTAGTATCCTTTAGTATACTATTAGTAGTTTTATAAATATATCCTTTATTTAGGATAAAAAATCTTCTTAGTATATATAAAAGATGTAAGTTGAACTAGTACGTAGGTTAACAGCAGTGCAGGCCTGTTACGTAACTAACACGTGACTGGCGCTGCACATAAGTAGGTTGTCTTCAAAGGCGTGGCTTTGCTACTCCTTTCTCTAGGATAATAACAAAGAAATACAACTACAACTACTACCTAACTTTCTACATATACATACGTAATTACCGTACCAATACTAATTAGTAGTTGCTTTTAGTAGTAACTATAAATAGCAAGGAACAAAAAGATAGATGTTTTACTTAGTAAAATTACGCCCTATCGAAGTCTTATAGAAATAGCTATGCTTAAGCAGATTTAGTATTATAAGATATTTATTTCTATACAAATTATACGCTGCTATTAATTTGTAATCTCCTAGCAATATTCTAGCTATTTGCTCTATTTAGGCCTAAATACTCTTTATAAGAGCGTTAACTACGCCTTGGAAACCTAGTATTTATCTTCCCGCAAACTAATAAACTACTTCTTCATTACTAATACTTTACTTATGCTTCCAAGAAGCACTTTAAAAAAAGCTAGTTAATTATATTTCCGCGTACTAATAGCTACCTTTTTTATTAATTGCATTCTTTTAACATACCAAAATTACTATATAACTAAAGAATTTGTAAAACTAGCAATTACTAAATTAATAGCTAACTACTTTTTACACTTTATTTATACTCTATTTATTGAGCTATATACCGCTTAGTAGAATAAGGAACTTGCACTAATGGAAAATTTTATACTATAGCCTTACTTATTTTTAACTATAATAACCTTGTACTAGTTTTTCCAAACCTATACTTTTTTATTTACCTACCTACTCCCTTAAATATACTCTTTTATACACCCTTACTACCTTTTAACTAGAGTTACTTTAAACTTTACATTTAAATTGATTAAAATTAATTGAATTAATTAAAATCGATTAAATTGATTAAGTTTATTGCAAGTTTATTAGAGTTACCTTAGATTTTATCTTTAAATCAACTAGATTAGCTAAAAATCTACTAAATTAACTAAAGCCTATTAACAACTTGCAAGAGTTACCCTAGATTCTTCTATTAAATTAAGCAAAGTCTACTAAAAGATAGCTGCCGCTGCCTTACCTAGGCTATAGCAACCCCCTACTATTAACGAAATGCAAGATAGTACTTACTTCATTCGTTTACAAGTTCAAGAACACTATAACCCAAGGCTTTAGGGTATTTTTGTACTAAAGGTTAAATATACTAAAAAACACATTGTAATGTAGATTGTTAATCGAGGGCAGGTCTACGAGCGTAAAACACTTAAAAAAGTTTTTAAAGACTTTAAAGAAGACTTTAATGGGTAGACAAAAGAAATATTTACTTTACCTTATTAGAACCTTGTAAGGGAACTAAAGAGGATAATATAGTTTAAAGGCATTTATACTAGAGATTGTTACGGAGTGAACTCTAAATACCTACTGTAACTGCTAGCTAAGAAGGAGTTCCCGAAAGTACTAGACGAAGAATTATAGTTTGTCTAGAACCCAAAGGATATAGTGTACTACTATATACCAAGTTTATAATCGTTAACCCCATTAAGAAGCCGCAATAAAGGCAATGTTTTTAATCTACTTACTAATAAAAATATTAACAAGATTGTAGCTTAAATAGCTATATAATAAATTAAGCCTAAAACTAAGGGCAAGGAGGATGCTTAACTATCTGCTGCTCCTAAACCTTCTTATAGAGTTAACCTTATAGCTAGTAATAACCCACTAGCGCGCGCAAAAGGTAAAGCTTTGCTAGCAAAGGCTAGCAATAAGCCTACTACTATTAAATAAAGCAAGGATAGCGGCTACGTTGTAAATATACAAAATATACCTATAAATCTAGCAAGTAGAAAGCTAACCCAGCTATATAAACCTCTTGGTATTGCTTAAGGCAACAACGATATATGGAGTATATAGCGTACTGCTCGGCTTAGGGCTCGTAAATAGCTAAATTTGCACGATCTATACTTTATATTACTACTAGAACTAGTAGATCCTGCGCCTCTTAAGGCGTTTACTATATCTAACTTTAGCAAGTATTATAAAAACGAAGATATATATACTAGTAAACTATACAACGTATTTAATAACAAAGTTTAAATCTTCTTTACAATTTATAACAACTTAGGTATTTTCTTAAACTAGTTTAAGGTAGTGTTTTTTTATATTCTAAAAAGTAAAGTAAAAACCTTTTATATACAATATATTACGCGTTATAACAAATTTAGCAATATATACTTAAAAATTAAAACTAGATTTAACAATTACGCTAACTACATTAATTACTATACTAACTAAACTACTTTTATTTATATAAAGTTACAATAAAAGAATTCTAACAAGAATAATATTTAAGTTCTTTAACTATTAATAGATAAGCTAAGTATTTGCTATTAAGCTTTTAGATACTAGAAATATAGCAATTAGCCTATGTGTAACAACTTACTTCGCGCTATTAAAAACATTTTAGCCTTTAGTATAGCTTTGTATAGCTCGCCTAACTTTATTAAGTAATTATACTTAAACTTGTAAGTAGTATTTTAAGCTTACAAAAGCTAGCAACTAAACTTAAAGTAAGTATTTTACACTAATAGCAATATTAATAAGTACTATACTAACAACTTTACTATTATAGAGTATAAAAACTAGAACTAGTTCTTTTTTAACCGCTATTACTATAGTAGCTAACCTAAATACTATAGCAACTTTTGCAATAGATAAAGATTTAAAGGCTCTTTCTAGAGCAATAGTGCTTTTCGCAGTAATAGCAACTTTCAAGGCAATAGCTATAAAAGCTAACAAGGCTTTAGCAACAACTCGCCTAATTATAGCAGTTACAATTATAAATTTAAATCTAGTAATTATTCTAGTAGCTATAGCAACTAATTTAAAATAAATAAAAGCTAAAGAAAGCGCTGCTTTATTTATAATACTAAGGGCTATTAGTTTTTTAACTATTCTTTCGAGGAATACAAATAAGTGCGTACTTAATACTTTTTGTTTTAGAAAAACGAAAAAGAATAACTATCTAAGACTAACTATTAAGTGTATATTGTTAACGTTAAAGGTAAACCGCTTGCAAAGCAAGGCGATTTTATTAACCTTCGCAACAATAATAACACACTAACTTAATACTTTTAAACTTAGGCGTTTAACTACGAGAATGCTATGTACTTAATGGATTAAGCGTTTCTTTATTCTATAAACCCTTCCCTAGATAAACGTATTAGGATAAATATAAGCTTAGCTTAAGTCTTTATACTTAATAATTGCTATTCTTAATAGCAATTCTAGGGAATTATTCTAAATACTAGTACCGCAGAGTACTTAATTAGCAGCTACAACTAGTTCCTAGTACTTAAAGAAGTAAACCCGTTTATTATTTTAAATACTTTACAAAGTAGTAAAGCGTTTATTAAGTTTAATAATAAACTAAAGTTTATTTTTTTTAAAAACTATTACTATAAAAACTTTACTTAGCAATATAAAGTTTTATATTATTAATATACTTACTCTATTTCTACTATATATTTAAAATATAACTGTATTAAGTATTTACTTTCGCAATATTATAAACAAAATTATATAAAAGCAAAACAGGGTATTTAATTAAACATATAAGGTTATATAGAAATAAAGATATCTATAATTCTTTATTGCAAGCAGCTATAGCGAATACTAAATACTATTTATAAAAGTTAAACTTTAACGTTTTTATTAATAGTTTAAATACCCTTTTATTAATTATCTTTATTGTTTACTTTTAAACGCTAAACACCTTATTAAAACTTCCATTTTGGAAAAGATTTCGAAGTTTTGCTACTATTATTAACTTTATAATTTAACCCTAAGAAGGTTTAAGTTTAACCTTAAGAACAATTTGAACTTTAACTACAAAGTTATAGTTAATATTATATACCTAATTTAAGCTCTAGTTTTGTATATTATTAATTTAGTAACCTTTTTTCAATCTAGATATTTCCTTCTATTTTTGTCTACAAAGAATACTTAGGAGGCTTTACGTATAGCTTAGATTAACTTGTACTTAGAACCTCTAAACCAACTAGTTTATAATGCAAGAACTAACTTTACTTTAGCAAACTTCCAAAGTACTACTAAGATTATAGGAATTACCTGCAAACAAGTGCCTATAGAAGCCCATTAGTTAGTTAACAAGGTTGAACAATACTATGCCCTACTCCAGCGTGCATTTAAGATTTTGTACACTAACTTGCAAGCAACGTATACCAAAGAGGTAATCTTGTAAATGGCATTTAAGGCTGTTAACAATATAGTAGGCCTAGATAGCCTAGTTTTTATATTTCTAGTTTTTAGGGTATATTCGAGGATTACTGAAGATTCCCCACCTACACTATCTATGCTAGCGAGAGCTATAGCAATTTAAAAGGCTATAAAAGCGCTATATACACTCAACGCGCAATGCAGAGTTAATAACGCTATTAATATATATAATAGACTTAACGTAAGCAATATACTTTTTCTCCTACTATAAATAGATATACGCGTATAGCAAAAGAAAGAGGGATAGCAAAGCTTATACAAGCTTATTACTATCAATAGCTATAATATAATACTAAATCTCCTAAATAAACTAGTTGTTTTTCAATCTATTTAAGTTGAAAGGAATTACTAACGCTAAGTTAAGGATAACGCTGCTAACTAGATTACTAATAACGATAACGAGGTAGGCGTGCTATTAGTGTTATTAGATTTTAAACTAGCAAATAGAACTATTGCTATACCTACTATACAACAGAGAGGATAACCTCCTGGATTAAAAAACAAGCTAAAGATAGCAACAACTCTATTTACTATACTTCTAGTACCTATCTTTATTACGTTTTTTACTTAAAAGGAAAAAGATAACTACAAACTTGCTTTAAAGTTACAACGGGATAAGGTAATTAACTCCCTAGGGGACCCCTTTAAAGAGTCTAATATAGTAGAAATTACAAAGCTAATTGGCAATAGTATCTTTATTTTTAAATTGTTTAATAAAGAAAAGTATAGCAAAATACGTATTTTTAACGCATAAATAGTTTAAAAGATTAAGGGAAAAGATGTAAAGCCTTTTAAAAAGTTAAGGCTAATTATCTAAAAATATAGCAATAAGGAGAAGAAGAAGATCCTTACGCAGTTACTTATAGTTTAACAAGCTAGCTAACGCCTAATTTTAGCAATTGTAGTAGCTTTACGCATTATCTACAATATAACAATTAAACTTCGAAATATTACCTAAATATACCCATAGTTTAAAACTCAACTAGAATGTACAATTTTAGCTTACTTGCCTAAAGAAATTTGTAATTAATACTTTTTAAGCATAATTATACGCGTAATTAAACCTTTATACAAAGTTGCAAAATTAAAAGTTTACTAGTTTACTATATACTAGGGATATCACATTAACATACTTGGAATAGAAACTTCTACATACAACCTATATCTTCTTATTACTAATTCTCACTACAAAAAAGGGGTATTTAGCATTACAGCCATGCAAACCAACAATACAATAACACTTACTACTCCTACATTCTTTAACTTATTAACTAAAAAAATCAAAAAGAAGAAAATTTAGTATAAGCTAAAGCAAAACCTTACAACTAACAACCCACTCGAGTTTAATAGTACTTGTATTAGCCTTAAGGGTAAAAACATCTTTATACAATAAAAGAGTTAAAAAGATAAGATTGCAACAATTAATACTAAAACTGCTAACGCTACTTAAAAATATACTAAATAGCGTGCTTGTAGAGCTTACCTAGCTTTAATTTATTAACCAAAAGCTATATCTAACCTATTTATAGTAGTTTAATCTTATAAACCTAAAGAAATTAACTACGCTAAGCTTAACAAGCATTTTGCGTAGTAAATAGGCAATTTACAAAGGGGATTGCAATTTGTTTTTATTAATTTAAATAAAGCTAAGTTAGTAATCTTTATAAATAGTTTATTTGCTAATAACGTTAACCTTAGCTTGCAACTAAGCTTTGTAATTATTCTTCTAACAAAAGAAATAAACTTAGATAGAACCTTATGCGAAATAGTAGGTAATATTGTCTATTGGGCCTTAACTAAGTGCAAAAGAGTTACATAAAGTATACTTGCTTTCAAGATCTATAAAATAGTTAATAGCGTGGACATAGGAATTATTATTTCTACTATTATCAACAAGGTTACTAATTAACTTGGCTTACTAAAAATTCTTTTAATAGTTTGCATAAATTTATTTTTGTTATACAAATATCTTGTAAAGCTAGAAACTACAAAAGAAAAGCGCCTAATAATTAATGTAATAGCTTTATATTAGTTTTACAAGCAATGCAAGATTAATAAAATTTGCTATATCTATAGCAACAATAACCCAGCTAATAGCTTTACAAAGGTAATGCTAAACAAAGCTTTTAAAAAGCTAATTACCAATAATAAGTTAAGAATTTAAATCTAAGCCTATATTAATTGCAAAAAGCTTAATACTACGCTTGCTTAAGCGCATACTATTAGGAAATAAAACGCATAAAAAAAAACTACTAAAGAATAATAACTTAAAATAATTAAATTTTTTAAAGTAATAAAGAAAATAATAATTAAAAACAAGAATAATACTAAAACTATTAAAAATATAGCTAAAAGATTTAGTAAAAGTTTAAATTTATATTTTAATAGTTACTCGCGTTTTATTTTATAGGACTATATAGTTAGTTTTTAATTAGTTTTATATTACTCTTAAGGGCAAACCTTGTAACTTATGTTTTAACTAGTAGCTTATATTAATAGGGTTAAAAAGTATATATATTATCCACTATTATACAAGCACTTAAGTTACTAGCTTGTATTTTGCGGGCATCTTTAGCTAAATTTTATAGTTTTAGCTTCTATATAACGTTTTCTAATATATATTTTTTTAAGGTAACTATTTCCCTTAGTATAACTATACTAGCAGCGGGTACTAGCGCTAGCATATAGACTAAATTTATTTATCTAGCTTTAGTTTATTGTTTAATCTAGTTTATTATTCAGCTAATTATTATTTAATCTAGTTCTTTAATTCTATAGTTTATTTATATTAGCCTATAAGCAATAAAGCTAGTTTTCTATATGCGTATAGTTTTTAAGACCTTTAAGTACCTAAAACAACAAGTTTAAAGTCTTAAAGTTTGCACCTTAAAGCAAATTGTATATGCAATTAGTAGCTAGAACTCTAGTAGTGGAAAAGGACCGCTTTAGCGAAACGCATAAACTAGCTACCCTTAATAATAACTATAGTACTTTTAGTGTGCCTTTATTTAATGGCAGGATAGTAGAAGGGGATACTTTAGAGTATATAATTAGAAGTGCGAGGGTTTAACTTTTAAAAAGAGAACTTATTTTTTTTGTTTTTTATTTCAACTTTTTAAGCGCGTTACGCTATAATAAAAGACTACTAGTGTAGGTTAAACCAATACGTAGGTTAACAGTAGTGCAGGCCTGTTACGTAACTATCACGTGACTAGCGCTGCACATAAGTAGGTTGTCTTCGAAGGCGTAGCTTTGCCACTTCTTCCTCTGGGACAACAATAGAGAAATATAACTACGACTACTACCCAACTTCCTACGTGTGCATACGTGATTACCGTACTAACAGAAGAAGTTATTATTATAGAGGCTCTACTAGTTATAGCTAACTAGTAAGCTTATAAAGGTTATAATAAGGTACTCTATTATAGCTATTTAGCCTAGTAGAGTAAACTAAAGTCTTACCTATATATATTTATAATAAGCTAAGTTAAGTATTAAGTATATTATTAGTAGCTTATTTATCTTATATCGTCTTATATGGACTATATTATTATCTTTTATAGTAACCTAGCTACTAAAGGAAGCTATAATATTAATAGCCTCTATTAGTTATATTTCTACTATAATAGCTATATATAATAAAATAAGTAGTTAAATAGAATTATCTATATTAATATATAGGAAGCTAAGTTATAAATATATATAAGTTAAATTTTATATACTTTAAATAGAAAATATAATAAGTTAAGAAAGAAAGTTAGTATTATTAGGGAAGAAATTTATGGAGCTTATTTATATACTTAATATCTTATCCTAGCTAAGTTAAGAAAGGATAGTCCTTTAACTTATTTAGCTTATAACGTTACTATATAATACCTTTTACTATTATAAGTATTATTAATAAATAAAGATATAAGGCTTCCTAAGAAATAGGGAAGCTTTTTTTTAGGTATAAAAAAGATACTTATTACTCTTGATATAGTATTTTAGATTATACATAAATAATATATATTATTTAGGTAGTAGTAGATATATAATAAGTATAGGGAAAGCTATACTTTATAATTAATCTTTATAGTAAGTTACTTAAGGGTTTATATTAAGGAGGCTTAAAGTAGTAATAAACTACTATATAGTACTTACTAATAAGGAGGATATTATTAAGGGAAATCCTTATTAGTTTATCTCTTCTACCTAACTAATTAGTAGTATATACTAAATACTAGAAATAGACCTATTATAGATATAGACTTCCTACTATAATGCGATGTTTATATATAGTATAAGAAGGAGGGATAAATAAGCCTATATAAAGTTATCTCTATAAATAAGTATAACATTATACTAAACTTACTAAGTAGATTAATAACGTTTAGGTCTATAGTTATAAAACTATATTATAAGGATAAGTATAAAGAAAAATAGCTATTATAGCTAGAAGAAACTACTATTAGTTAGAATACTCTAGAGTAAAGTACTACTAGTTAGTAAAACTAAGAAGCTAAATAACTATTATCTTTAGAGATAAAGAACTATATTATAGTAACCTATATTACTAGATAAGAAAATAATAACTATAACCTAGCTATTAAGCTAAGGTAAAATAATATAATTATACCGCTAAGCCTCCCCTTTAAAAAGTTAAATAAAATAAAAATTAATAACTTAATTAGCTAAGGAGTATTTAGGTTCTAGAGGTATTCTAAGAGAAAGTATAATAACTATTATCTATTTAAGTTATATATAGTATAAAAAGTAAAAGGAAAAGTAGCTAAACTATATAAAAAGTTCTAATTAATTATATAAGGTTATAATAACTAAAGTAAGGAATCTATACTTATATAGAATCTAATAATCTAATAAATAAACTAGTAAATAATCTTTATAATTACCCTATTACTAATATAATTCTAGAAAATAGTTTTAGTACTATAAAACATTACTTAAGTATACTCTTAATTAAAAATAAAGCTTTAGTAAATAATCCTTATAAAGCTACTAAAAAAGCTAAGAGACTAATACCCCCTAAGTACCATTATCTTAGTTATAAAACCCCTATATAGAATTACTAAAGTAAATATATACTAGTTTAATATATATTAAAAGTAATATTAAAAAAACTTAAGATAAACTACTATATATAATCTATACTTCCTAATTATAAAGACTATAAAGCTCTTTAAAATAGCTAAAATATAAATAGATAATATATTACTTCTAACTATACTAAAGTTCTAAAAAAAGAAAGATAAAGAATTAAAGAAGGTAAAACTATAAGCTAAGCTAAAAACTATACTAATACTAGGTAAGCCATTTAATTTTAATAATACTTATTTTATAATAAATAATAACTTTAATATTATAATATAGTAAAAAGGATAAAGAGATAAGATTACCCTTATTAATAAAATAGCTAAAGATAAACTATAATATTACCTAAAATAGAAAGTATAAGGAGTATATATTACCTCTATTTATTAGCTAGAGATTTTATATAATCTCTCTATAGCTATATAGGTTTAGAAGCTAAAGATGGAATATTATAAGTTTATTAATAAATAATTATTATCATAAATAGAGAATACTATAAGGGGT
>MAVT02001669.1:0-10682 GCA_001702395.2 Diaporthe helianthi
TCTTTTAAAAGAAAAAAGTAATAAAGTTAGCTATATACTACCTATAGTTTATAGATAAAAATTAAGCAGTTAAATTAAGTTGTATAGCTAATAGTAGCGGCTTATTAGTTTTTTCTTTAAAAAGCTTATTCTTTAAGTATAAAAGTATAATATCCTTTATAGCATTAAAATTGAATTTACAATTCTTTATATTTAAATAAATATTTATAATTAAAATTTTCTTAAGTTTATAATTATAAATAATAACTACCTAGTAATTAAAATAGTAAAAAAGTAGAATAATAAACTAATAAATCTCTTTAAGCTTTTACTATTTAAAGTTTAAAGTTAAGTGTTTATTGTATTTAGTAAGCTAGTTAAAAAAAAAATAAGATTAATAAGGCTTTATAGCTACTATTGTAAGAGCAAAATAATATAATTGCTGCGAAGTTGCTATTTGATAACAAGAAGTTCTTTAGCATTATAGAGCAAGAGCAAGATATACCTTTAGTATTTTTTGAAAAAATAAGTAGATCTAAAAGGTTAACAAAGCTTAGGGTATAAATTAATCCTAGGAAAGTATATCTTTAAAATGCACTTTATCTCCTTAAAATGCATTTAATTAATATTGTAAAATAGTAGTTATTTTACTTTAAAGTTTCCCTAGGATTTAGAAATATAAAGCTTATTTATAAGAACTTAAGTTTTAAAGGAATTTTAGCTAAAAGCTATACTTTTATTATGCTTAAATGTATTTTAGTTTTTAATATTTATTGGGTTTAAAAAGTAGATTTTAAAATAGTAATTACTAAAGTTAGTATAAAAAAGCAGGGAACTTAGCTTAACTTCTACTTTTTTTAGGTTAAAACTAATTCCTTTTTTAATATTAAGTAAAGGGGCATCTAAGTTAAGTAGATATTTTAGCGAAAGGAATTTAAAAGCGCTTTAAATAATTTCCTTAAGGTTTTACATTAAAATGTTTAACAAAAGCCCTTTAGATTTATTTTTTTTACGCTATTAATACTTACTTATCTTGAAAAGTATATTAATTAGGGAAGTAAAAAAGTAAATAACAAAAAAAGAGAGTAAAAAAAAAGTCTTATATCTTTAAAGGTTGCTATATAAATAGTTAAAAAAAGATAAAGGAAGTAAAGATATATTTAGTTAGCGTAATACTTAGTAGTAACTTTATATAACTTGCTTTTTAAAGATTTACTACTAACTAACTTAAGAAAAAAAAGTTTAATCAAAAAGAAAGCAAGTAAAAAAAGTAGCTATTGCGTTGCAAGAAAAAAAGAAAGAGATTTAAATCTAACTAAAGGTAGTAAATAAAGCCCTTTTAAATAGTTGCTAAAAAGAAAGTTATTTAGCGAGGAAAGTTATAGTACTAAGGAATTTACTAGTGTTTTTTCCTTATTTAATTAAATAGTAATTACTTAATTAAACTTTAACTAAGTTACTAAATACTCTTAACTACTAATTCTATTGGTTTCTATTCTACCCTTTTTAGGTTTTTAAATGCCGTTGCTAGTTATTAACCTTTTCCTCTTTTCTTTTTCTTAACAAAATATTTAAACTTTTTTATTTACATCTATTTTTTTTAATTAAACTAATAAGCAACAAAATAAATATTAACAATTTTGCAAATAATTTTATAAATAAAAAATCTATCTTTTCTACTAGTGTTTAATCCCTAAGCGAGAAGGCGCAAGGAGCGTAAACATTTCTAGATTTTGTTTTTAAAAATAGAAAACTTGTTAGGCTAAAAAGCAAGGAGAACAATTAAAAAAAAAGCAAAAAGCAAGAGTTATTTACCTTTACAATTTCTAAATCTATTTTTAATTATAAAAGTTCTATCGCTTTTTACAATAGTAGTTTTACTATATGCCTTAAACAAAAAAAATTCCTTATAGCTAGGCAGGTTTAAAAGAATCCCTCTACTATACCTTTATTAAAGGTATAAGCATTTACCGCCTTAAAGAAAAGAATACTAACTAATACGTTGCTTAGCTTTTAAATAATTAAAAAAGCCCTAAAAAGATTGCAGCATTTTTTAGCAAACTTTTTAAAAATAAAGATTTTAAATTTATTTAGTAAAACATCTATAAGCTTATAATAAAAAACATTAATAATATCTTTATAAAGAAAATAACAAAACTACTATATAAAAAGTATATATTTATAATTTGCAACAATAAAAATAAACATTATATTGCAAGCTTTTTAATTGCTACTTTAAAGCGTTAAAACAAAACCCTATGCAACTATTACATATTTAGAATAAAACAATACTTTTCCTAAGGTATATTTATAATAGTCCTTTTTATTAAATGCAAGTTAATTAAAAAATTTAAAAGAAATATCTACGCAAACTATATATATATAATCAAAAGCCAAAAATACTACTTTAACAAGTTTACTAATTTTATTATTAGTAATAATGCTATTACAAGCTATTAAACTAATTTTTAAAATATACTACTATCCAAACTTTAAATTAATAATACTACTTAAATTATTTCTTAATACAACTATAACAAGTATTATAAAGCTTCTATTAAGGAGATTAAGGAGATTAAAATCTAACCTAGGCGCCTAAAGCTTAAGAAGTATCGAGAGTAAAAGTAAAAAAGAAAAGGTTATAACTATAGAAATGTTTAATAAATGTTAATATTAATGCAAAAAGCTAAATGCCTATAATAAATTTTTAATAACTTTTTTTGTAGTAAATAAAACAATACTCTTTAATTACATACCTTTTAATTAAATATATATTTTTTATTAAAAAATTAAAATAAGCGTATAGAATAAAATATATAAATAAATATCTTGTGTATTAGTATATTAATGCAAATAGAATAAAATAATACACTAGCCCTTAACGTTTTAAACGTTAAAAATAAAAACGGCGCTATTAAGAATGCAAAAACGAAATTAAAAAAAAGGGATTAAAAACTAAGAACTATCTTATATTTAGTTCTCCAAATATTATTATAAGTAGTTAAAAGAATATTAATATACTAGTTTAGTTGCGTAAAACCCATAGGTAATCTATTAAATAATCTTATAATCGGTGAATAATACTCTAAAGAAGAGTTAAAGGATATTAAAAAAAACAAAAAGATAAATATTAAAAATAATTGTTATAGTATTACCCTTAATAGTAAAGTAACATCTAACTAGTTCTAAAACTAATTAGGATTATTATTATAGTTTAAAATATTTACAAAGGGCATAAGTACTATAGGGTTTAGAAAGGCTTAGCTAAAATTAGCCTCCCTAGAGTTTAAAGCTCCAACTAATAGAAATTAAAGTACTTAAAGAGATAGAACTTAAAACTCCTAGATTCTATTATACTTAACAAATTTCTTAAGCCTACGCAGGGAAAATATACTATTAATTAAAACGTTATCTAGCGTGCAAAGCTTATATATATTGTTAAGTTTTACAAGCTTAATAATAAAAAGTCTAAACTATTAGTAGGTTAACTTGCAGAAAAATAAGTAATTAATCTTTTGTTATTTATTAATAATTAACACAAAGTTGTTTTTTACTAGCGGCTATAGTTTTGTAAACCCCCTATATATATCCTTTAACGCAGCCTTCTTTTTGTATTTTACTATAGCATCCTGTGCCTTTAAAATATCTTTCTTAAAATTTAGCAGTAATTAAAGCCAATAGATTAATGCATTTTTTGTAAACATATTTGGGTTTTATGCCTATACCCTCTAAGTAAAGATATTAGTTTTAATAGGGATAATTAGCTTATACTTATAAAGAAGATAAAAAGGGCTTTTTTATAAAAACGCCTTAAAGATATTTAATTAGCAAAGAGTATATATAGCAATATACTGCGCTAGCTTTTAACACTATATTTGTTTGTTATTTTTATTATAGTAATAACTAAGTTAAAATAGCCTTGCTTTATAATACCGTTAGCATAAGGGTTATAAGCTAATAAAAGAACCTAGCGAATATTGATTTAATGTAAATACTTTACAAATTTGCCTATGTTCTCCCTTTTTCTATTAATAATAACCTTAAGAAATAGGTTTTATTTAAGTAAAATATTATTAACAAAGAACCTTTTAATACTTTTAGCGTTAGCTATATGTAAAGCTATTGCCTTTAGCTAGCTAGTTAAATTACAACAAGCCTTTATAAAATATATATAATTCTAATTAAAGGGAAGGTATTAGACATTAATGTGGATTTTAGCAAAAAGGCTATCTAGTATAGTTAGAATAACCCCATTGTTATAATGCCAAGTATTTTATTTAGTATATTTAAAGAAAGTAAAAATAGCGTTTTTTATATTAGTATATATCCTTTTCTAGTAGTATATAGCCTTAATACGCCTATATGTTACTTTACGCCCTTTATATTTAAAAAGGGCGTATATATTTTTAATAATCCTTTATTTTTAATTAAGATTGTTAATCATACGTTAGCGTTATAGCTTTTTTTTAGGCAAATACTAGAAAGTTTTCTTATATACAACAAACTAAAGGGCTATTCTCATAAATATATTTAACTATTTGCCCGTAAGATTTAGTAAAAACTTTCTATACACAAGAAAACGAATAATCTACTTGGACTATTCTAACTAGAAATAGTTATTTTGAAGCAATAGTATTTAATTAGCACTTAACTTAGATATTAAGAGTTAAGCAAGTGTTAAATTATACTAGTTTTTAATATTACCCTTATAGCGGTAGTTTTTATTGTTAAACAAGCTAGTAAGCTTTTAAGATAGGGTATTTATAACTAGATTATTTAAGCCTTTAATATAAACTACTATAAAGTTATAAGTATAAATAATAGCTAGCTATTAAGTAATTAAAACCTTTAGAATGTTTGTTACCAAGCCTTTAAGCTACTAAACGAGAATATTTAAATTAATTTCTAAGAAGAAATATACTTTAAAGATATAGAATTAAAGGAATTTAATTGCATATAGGACTATACGGTATTCTCGTTTAGTGGTATTATAAACCTTTTTAGCTTCCGTTTAAGCACTACTCTTGTAGCGTACCAAGTACTAAACGCTATTAACTACTTGCATTAGATAAGCACCCTATTTAAGCAGGCTAGTATTAACAATAAGAATAATGTTTTTTAGCGTAGTTTAGGTTAATTAAATATAGCTTTAAGGTAATTACTGCCTTGATCTAGTCTATTGCGTCCTAGTAAATATTATTTTAAGTGAAAATAGCTTTTTTTTTTAAAAAGGTTAAACAAAGGCTTAGCAATAATGCCGTAGTTAGGGATCTACGCTTAGTAGTAGTTAGCAAGGCCGATAAAAAACTAAACTTAAGAAATAATAGTATACGTTGTTTATTTCTTGATTTTAATAATTTTCTTGTTTATAGGCGACTAACTAAGAGTGCTATATATATAGCCTACAATATTAGCTTGCTTTTTGTACTAGTTAGACTTTATAATACTAATTACTTTTCTAGCTAGCTTTATGTTGTAGAGTATATTATCAAGGTTTTTAATATACTTTATAACAAACTATTTAACTTTAAGAAGATTAAAAGCCTCCTACCCGCTATAGTATATAGTTAAACCTTTAACTACAATATTGTTTATAAAAGGCTTGTAGACTTGCGGAATAAGGTTGTAAAAAAGCTAAACTATATAACGTATAAACTAGGCAATAGAATTTATAGCTCCTATAGGAAATCTATACTACTAAAACAATTTAATTAATATAGCAAAGGTTATAATAACCCTATTTGTTTTATCTAGCTTAATTTAATTATAGCCAAAAAAAAGTTAAAAAGAAATAAAAATATATATATTGCAAACTCCTTAGAGAATTCGTCTATAGTTAAAAAAATAAACACATCTTTAATTGTAATACTATTAGCCTAGCTAATATTATTAATTATTTAATAGCCTTTATTTTTCTTGCTAACGAAAAACTACTTATTATAATATAAGGTATAAGACTTCTTAATAAAGCTACAAGCTTAGCGCTCCCGAAGCATTTTAATAATAATTTTCTAAAAAGCTTTAAGCAATATATTATTGCTATTCTAATAAGCTTTATGCAATACTATTTTAATAAATTGCGGCGAAGCAACGCTTATACTAATTTAAAAAATATAGGCAAATTCCTAAGCTAAAGTCTTTTCCTAGTTAAAAAGTATATAGATAAATATATTTCTTTTAGTAACTAAAAAGCCATTGTAGCTTTTCTCTATTATTATAGTAAGCTAATTAAAAGTAAAATGTAAACTTTATAAAATATTAGAAAACTTAGGCTAAATCTAGGCATTATATATACTACCCTTGTTAGTATTTATAGCTTTCTTAATTTTTTCTTTATATAATAGTTTTTAGTTAATAGTCTTATTAGGGATAGAGCTATTTAAGGAATTGTTGTTAACAAAGTATACTTTAATACCTACGCGCTTATATAGCATTCTAATTGCTAAAGCTAAAGTCCTTCTAATCGCTTTAGCTACCGTAGCTAGAGATAGAATATTATCAATCTACTTTTAAAAACAAGCTACTTAGTTTACTCTATAAGATCTATACACACAATAATAATTAAACTAAAATACCCCTTCCTCCTAGTATACTATTTTAACTTAAACCTAAACCTTCTTAGCGTATATAGTAAAAATCCTTTTAAGGTTATTACTAATTAAAAGGCCAACTACCTTATTACTATCCTTAAGCTTTAGCTAACTTAGCTAAGCTTTAGAAGGTTTAACTAGATTTGCAATACGCACTTTATCTTAATTAAGCTAATTAAACCTAGCTCTAATAGCTAAAGTACAAGAAATATAACGCTTAAAAACTCTTACACTAGCCGCTAGGGCAACGCTAAAAGGCTTCTAATTCCTTCGTCCAAAACTATATATTACTCTTAAGTTATCCATAGTAACATAGGCAAACAAAAACCCATTAGATTTTTTAAACATAAAGTTTGTATTTAAAAAAAAGAGTATTTCCAAAAGAATATAGTAAGCTACGTTATACATAATATTATTAACTATAAAAAAAACCTAACGAATTCGCTTATAACTAATATAAACCTAGTTTTTTATTACTTTAATTAAAGATAAAGACATTTTATTATAAACTATAGAGTTTATTAACTTTAACTAAGCGTAAAAAAGACTATTGTTATTACAATAGAATAAAGGCAAAAGGTTTATCTTAGCTCTAGTGTTAAAGAAGGCTAATATAAGCGCTCGAGTGTTGTTACTTACACAAACTATTAAATAGGCGAAACTATAATAGCCTTAATTAATTACATTTATAGTTATAGCAAAAACAAAATTAACCTTATAGCTAACAATAAACTAGCTATGCATAGCATCTAGAGCGCTTATAATTAAAACTAATAGCTAATAAAACCTAGGCGCTATATCTTGCACTAATTTAAAAAAAACTTTTAATATAGTTTTAGTACTATTTTATAAGGCATAAAGCTATTTAATTAGCGTAAAATTAGTGCTACCTAGTGCTAATAAGTTAGAAGCGCAAAGCTTAATAGTTTTAAAAAAAATAATTTGCGCAGCTACTTTTTTAGAAACTAAAACAAGCTTAATAGGCTTCTTAATGCGAGAACGCCTAGGCAAGTTAGTCAATTTAGTAGAATCCAAGCTATTTAGTATACCCTTTTTCTAACTACGCTAAAAACAAAAATTCTAACTATCCCTAAGGTTTTAGGTATCTTAAGGAGCTCTAGTTAATTCCTTATTAGCAAAACGAATACAAGTATTTAGTATAAAAATATTTAAAATAGGTTTAAATATAGCGTTATTTTAATTAAATATCTTTTTAGTTATTTTCTTTTGTAATAATAGCAAGGACTTAAAGGTTAAGTAAGTATATTAACTTATTACTAATTATTAGTATTTATATTTTAGCGTTAAAAGCTATAGCTAAACTTCTAATATAACCCAATTTAGGATAATTTAGGTTAAAAAGGGTTTTTAAAATGCTAAGCAAGGTATTACCTTTAAAAGAAGAGTTGCTTTTAACTATACGGCAATACTTTTAAATATAAGAAAAATCGATATAATTCTTTTAGGAAAGGAATTTAAAGCGCCCTTAAATATAGGCTTTTATTTCTATACTAGGCTAATCGCAATACTTATATATTACATCTAGGTCTAAGTATTCTACTAGGCTTTCTTTAACTTTTTAAAGAGTACTAATAATAACCAACGTTCCTTCCCACTTAAAATAGTAAATAAGTTAGTAATTAGCAAAAGCTTTTAACTTAGGGCAATAATAGGCGTTATAATTAGGATTTGCATAGCTATAACAAGCCTTAATAGATCTATCTTTATAGTATTAGATACTATTAATGGTTATATAGATCTTATTGTTATTGTTTAATTAAGGTTTAGAGTTGTTGTTGTATACAATAGCTAGGGCTTAGATAAAATTAACCGCTTTAGGGCCTAAAAGCCCTAGGTTATCTTTCCAAGCGTTGTACAAACGGGCTTTTATATATCTTTAAATCTTAGTAAAACTATTTCCTCTTAGCTAAAAAAACTTAATAATATTAATCTTTATATTTGTAATACCCTTAGTAATATAGTTTATAGCATTATGTTAAAATATTGTTTTAGTAGAATATAGTTTTTAATTAAAAATAATGCAACTGCAAGAAGATTGTTTATTATTAAAAATAAAATTAATATTATTAAAAGAGCGAATAGGTTAATTTTATAGAATAGAGCTAGTTGTAAATACGTTTTGCTTAGTATATTCGATCTTTTTATTAAAGAAGTCTAGGAGAATAGATTTAAACTTAGGCTAAGGCATAGTTTTTAGATTAAAACTAGTATATTTTTTAAAAAGGAGAGACTTTTTTACTTAAGAGGGCAAGCATTTATAGAAAAGCTAAACTAGCATAGTAGCTAGATCTTTAGTATTACTAAAGACTTAATTATACTTAACAACTTTAGCTTTTTATTTACGCAAGTTATTGCTTAAATTATTTTTATATAGCTTTTTAATTACCTTATTAAAATTTACTTATATTAATTTGTTATCCATTTTAAAGAAAACAATAAGTTACTACTTTTAAGTTTACTAGGTTTTAAAGCTAGTAGTAACTTAGTTAATTTCTTTAGTAAGTTTACAAAAACTAGTATTTTGCTTAAGTAGCGTTAAAAGATTATTTTCTAAATATAAAAATTAGCAAGCTAAGTTTTCAATATTTAAAATAGCTTAAAATATATTAATTCTATTAAATCTTTTTATATTAAAATTGTTTATTATAATAGAGGCAGCTTAAAGTAAAAAAAATAGTAACTAAAGTAATTTTAGCTATATATTAAGCCTAATTAAACATTTTTTATAGTTATATAATTTAAGGTAGATATATAAGTAAAGGTAAAAGTTAACCTTAAATATTTTTAACTGGGTTTTTAAAAATAGAAAAGATAGCTTAAGCGGGTCCTTTGCCCTTATATTTAAAGTGCTTAGAAAACTAGTTTTTGCCTTGCTTATTAATATTAGCAAGCAAATTAAAAGGAAAAGGATTATTATACTAACCCTTATAGGGAGGAATTAAAATAAAAAAAAGCATACTTGATAAGCTTAATGCTTTTATAGAAAAGGATAACTATTTTAGAATATTTCTAGCAAATAAGGCTTTAAGAGGGATAGCTACAAAAGGGTTTTTAAAGTTAGCTATTATCTTTAAAAGTATTTAATTAAAGAAGCGCAATATTTTTAACTAAAGGTTTTTAAAGCGTTTGTAAAATATAAAAAGTACTTTTCTCTTAGTTATTTAAAGTTTAGTCCTTTGGGAAAGCAAAAATCAAAAGTTTCTATTTGTATCTAGTAGCAATAATAGCCTTATTAAAACAAATGCATAAACTTAATAATCATTTTAGCCTTGCTAGTAGCTTATTTGTTTTATATTTTCTTTAGTTACTTAGGATTTTAAGCGTTTATAATAGTAGTTAAGTTATAATAGTTTTACAAGTTAGTAGTAGTTTTTAGCAATTACTAAATTACTATTTTACTAAGCCTTAATTATTACTAAAGAAACATTAGATATATATTAGGAGTATTATACCTTTTTAATTAGAATTATTGAAGTATTATTAAAAACTTAGGCTTTATTAAAAGCTTTAAATATTAGGGAAAGTTATCCCTAATAGTATATATATTTTTTGGTTAATAACCGAAATAGTTAAGAAGCATAAAGAATATACTAAAAAGGGAGTTTTCTAGTAAAAAACTAATTTGCGCTTTTTTTAGAATAAGTAATTCCTTGCTAATAAAGAGGATTTATAGGCCTAATTTCGCTAATAGCGAAGTACTAATTACTAGCCTTTAGATAATTACTAAGGTTTAATAAAAGAAAAAAGAATAAACTATAAATGGAGGCTATTTTTTTAAATCTTTATTTTTATTAAACTAAAGCAAAATAGTTAAAAAAACCTATATTTAATTTATAAAGCAAATACTAGTAACAACGAGAACCTAATAGTGTTAGGTTGTTACTTTATTAGATGCCGCCAAAGGTACGTTTAACGCCGTAAAGGAAAAAAGAGAAAGAAAGTTAAATGGTAGCCCGGGGCCAAAAAATAGATTTTTATACGCTTTGATTAGAGAGAATATATACGGTATAGGGCAAATGAAGAGATTAAGATTGTTATTCCAAAAGCTTAAAAATCTACGCGGCGGTACGACTGCTTATATAGCCCATCGGT
>MAVT02001670.1:0-10670 GCA_001702395.2 Diaporthe helianthi
CTATATATATATTAGTATAAGAAATACTTACTTTTAAAAGGGTACCTAGGTATATTATATACTTATTATAGCTTAGGTTAGCTTATAAAAGTAACCTTTTTCAACGTCCTTAAATTCTACCTTAGTAGATAGGTTAAAATAGAAAGACTAAACGTTTTCCTAGTATACCTTAGCCTTATACTTATTCTCAAGCTCTACTTAGAGGTACTTCACTACTTCTATAGCTAGACTTTTAAATACCTCTATACTATAGTTAGTATTTAGCCTCTATAATTATATATACTATATATATCTACTTATACTTAATATAGTATTTACTAAGGGGTTTAGACTTTTTATAGTTTATAACCCTAGCTATCTAAGTCTAAACCTAGTAGTAGTTATCTACCCCCTAGGTATACTATATAATCTACTTAATTACCCTATTACTATACTATATTTCTAGGTATAAGAGGGTAGTATTCTCTAGTATTAATATATACTTATATATTAATTTCTAGAGTATAGTTACTAGTAATTTTCTATACTTTATTACTTAATATATTATATAAATAGAATAGGTCAATATACCTTTATATTAATTAGGATAGTAAACTTTTTATTCTTCTATATATCCTATATTTTCTAGTAGTAATTTTACTACTCTTAGCTCTTAAGTTAGTAGTTTTACTTATAGATACCCTTAATAAGCTATATATATCTAATAGTATATATTCCTAGCTAATAGATTATATATCTTATATATAAAATATATATATAATAGGTATATCTACTTATATTAGTATTATAGTTTAAGATTTAATAATAGTATAGAAAGAGCTCTTAGGTAAAGTTATACTAAAAGTACCTCTCTTTCTTATTATCCTAGTCTAGCTTCTCTTCCTTATCCTTATCTATAGTATAAGGGCGTTTAGTATATACTTAGTATAATAGCTTACTAGTAAGGGTAGCCTTATAGCTATTAAGCTCTTATAGATATTATAGTATATTAGTATATATTTAGTAGTATATATTTTAGTTAAATTAATATTATAGCGTTTATCTACTAGGATAGAATCCTTTAATACTTATTTAACTATCTTAACTTACTAGCTCCTTATCTTCTAACTTCTAGTTCTAGTTTATACTTATACTAAGAAGCTTAGGGTCTATATAGCTATCGTCCTATTTAAAACCATAGTAGATTAGTTATACTTAGCTTTACCTATTATTAAGTAAATTAACTTACTAAGCTTTTAAATTCTAGCCTAGGGTTCTAGCTTATACTTATAGCTTTATAGTTCTAGCCTATACTAGTAGTATATTAATCTTAAGGCCTAGGGTTCTAGCTTATACTCTAAGCCCTTACTAGGCTTACTTACTCTTTATCCCTAGAGCTTAGTATTCTTATATAGTAAGGTATACTAAATAAAGTATATTAGTATATATTATATACTATACTTAGTATATATACTAAACTTATATAAAATATAGTAGAGCTATATTAATATTAAGTATAGCTAGTAGTTAGTTAAACTATATATATATATATATATATAGCTAAAGTACTAGGATATAGCTTATAGACTTATAAAGAGGGTAGATAGATAAATAGATAGATAGGTAAATAGGGAGGTAGATAGGCGGGTAGGGGAGAGTATAGCGACAATAAGATACGATACTCTTAAGATATATATATAGAGAAAGTTTAGGCCTAAAATATACCTCCTTATACTTATATAGCTAATAGGTAGTTTAAAGCTCTAATAAGTAATATCCTACCTAAACTATATATATACTACTTATATACTACTTACTAGTTATAAATAGTAGGTATACCTTCTATTTTATAGGGCGGTTAGTAATCTTAAAACGTTTATGTAAGTTAATGGTTTATAGAGGCTGAACAGTGTACTACTCTCACGGTTTACTAGATTAAACGTTTAGTTAAGTCTACTGTATATAGGCGGCTTAGCCTATATAAACAGTATATATATAGTACAACAGCCCCTAATAATGACGGTATTGTACTACTAGTAATTATTGAGCAAAGACTTCATTAAATCGATTCTAGTGGGATAATTACCTAGGTAACCCACTACTTTGGGCTATTTGTGTCGACATTTCTACCTATGAGCAATGCTTCCTAGCCTCGTCTGTGCGGCATAAGGCTGAGGCCATATACCTAATCGTTTACCACCATTTGAAGTGACCGTGCGCCTTCGGGATTTTCGGGATGTATACGGGATGAAGGACAAAACCAGAAACGAGTCAAGTGGTTCCTATCATTCTTGAAGCTATGGTAGGCGGTACTATTAGTAGTCAGTCGTCCTCCCCGCTGTCGCTGCCGCTAGACCACCCCTCGTGGTATTCGTCGGCCATTTCGGCAAGCTCGTTGCTCAGCGTTTCCCTGTCCTCGACGCCTATCAGGCGCGTGACTGTCGACCGCAAAGACTTTAGGCGGCCTGATAGCGCCGCATCCGTAGACAACGACGTCATGACCGCCGCCCCGCCGCCCTTGAGGCACTCGCTCTCGCCGTTCTCGCCCTGGCCGTCCCTGAATATTTGCGGGAAGCTATCCGGGAGTGGATAGCTTAGTGTGGAGCGGTATCTGCGTATATGGTCAGTGCTAACACTCTAAGCTGTGTTTCCGGTGATCTGGTAGTTGGGCAGGAATGAGGGGAAAGGGTTTGAGGGTCCGGACGAACTTCCTGCTGATGGCTTCGCTCCCTCCTCGCCTGCGCAACCTGTCGTCTTCCTCCTGCTCCTCCTGCTCATCCTCTTCTTTATCACCGGCGCGCTCGCCTCGGCATGCAAGTACCTGGCTAAAGATCTTTGGCGTGCGATGGTAGCCATTCTGCTTCGGGCCATTTCCTAGATCATCCGCGGGGCGTAGGTCCAGGTCGAGGCGCAGGCCATCTTTGGGATCATCGCCCACATCCTCACTGTGTGGCTTATCGCCTGCCCCGGAGAAGCTCATCTGCAGGTTGGCAACCGTCTGCTTGCCATGCAGATTCAGCATGTCGGTCATGTTGCCGAGGGTGCCCCTGTTTGTGGCATCTTTGAGCCGGGAGGGAAGTGTGGCGGACTCTATGGCCGCAGACAGCAGTGCTGAGGTGTGCCAAGCTGAGGATATGTCCAATGAGAGCACGTTGCGGAGCCTTGGTGAGAATGAAGATGGGATAGCGATAGGAATGAGGAGCGAGGCTTGTTTGTAAATTTCCGTGAGCGACTTCGCCTTGTTGACTAGCCGCAAAAGACGCTTGTCCTGGAAGCACAGATGTCAGTAAGGCGGAGCCTGTCATGTAGGAACACGCTATCATTTTCACACTCACTCTGTTGACCCCCTGAAACCCATCCTGTAGGCCCCAGACCCAGATCGTAGTTTTTCCGTACTCATCTCTCAGTTTCTCAATGTACCGCGAGGCGAAACCGCCCCAGGCATCGTCCAGGGACGTCATTATCTGAATGCCCTGCATATGGTCGGCCTCCTCGGCGAAAGGCCTCAAGTCCCTGTCCACGAGGTCGTGCTCCTTGTCCAGGTCGGCAAACAGCTCCTCACCCGATTCCCACCTCTCGAAAGGCGCGATGCTTGAGTTCAGGTCATACTCATTCAGCTGGACAATACTCCGGGGATGGTAGAAGACGCGGTTAAAGTCAGACCAGTAGCGGACCGACTCGGTGGTAAGCTTCGGCGGCTCGAGGCCGGCATCCAGAGACTTCTGATACGCGCTGGGCTCGATCGGCTCGGCCTTCTGCACCACGGCCTGGCCGCCCCACAAAGACGAGGACTTGGCAGGGTCGTCGTCCTGGATGTCGTATAGGGCGTTGATCCTCTTCAGTGAGCCGAAGCCACCTTTGAGGTCGTAGATGACGGTCCGAGGCATAAATGTCTCGGACCCGTCTGCGCCGAGACCGGGACGCCAGTGCACGTCATGATCTATGGCGGATTCCTCATCCTCGGCGTACGTGAAATACGACTCCTGAGCATTCCAGAAGTGTGTAGCCAGGTAGTTGCTCTGCTGGCCGAGTTGCAGGGTAATTATTTCATGCATCGTGTAATTTTTTTTCCCCACGATGTTTTCTTTTGGAGTCAGTCCTCTTTTTCCCGCCCGCCCAGCCAAAACGGACGGGATGACGCACATGGCAGGCAGGGGTAGCTCCATCTTATCAGTTGGTGGTGTGGGGCCGATGTCGTGGCCGCTCGACCGGAGCAATATTGAACTTTCAATTTGCATTCGGTCCCCCTTTTTTGAAACCCCACACCGTTGGATGGATCCAGCGCATTCGCTTGTAGTATAATTACTTCCTGCCACGACGCTCGTTTCGTCAAACATTTTGGCACTACCACCATAATCCCGGGCATATCCCAGCAAGCGAAGATGGCACCTACACTGACGGAGTTGTTCACAAAAGAACTCCAGTCTTTCAAATCCCCACCGGCAAAACAGACCGCGCCGATCCCTAAGGTTGGCGAGCCAGCACCATCGAATGATAGACTCAAACTTCCAGACAAGCCCACAATTGTAGTGTTCCTGAGGCACTGTGGCTGTCCATGTAAGTCACACACCCATCAGCTCATACCACAAATCCTTCATGCCTGGGGCAACACCAGCTAATTATGTTCGCCCTTCCCGCCAAAACAGTCGCAGAGAAGACCTTCCGCAACCTCACCGCCTTCTCCGTAAAGCACCACCCCCAGATCCAATGTATAGCAGTCTCGCACAGTGACGAGGCCGCCACGACGGACTGGGTCGAGCACGTCGGCGGCGCCTGGGAGACGGACATCGTCGTCGACGACGAGCGTGACCTCTACGCGGCCTGGGGGCTGGGCCTGACGTCCTACTGGCACGCCATCGGGCCCTTCTCTATCTACAGCGCCGTGCAGCTCGGCAAGACCGAGGGCATCTGGAACAGGACCACCGAGAGCGGCACGCGATGGCAGATGTCCGGGGCCTTCGCGACCGACAGGAGGGGCGTCGTGCGATGGGTCAGCATTGCTCGCACCGCGAGCGAGATTCCGGACTTCAACGCCGCGCTCAAGGCCCTCATTGAGGTCCCCACCGAGGTCACTGCGGATATACCTATGGGGCCTGCGCCTAAACGGGTGTCCACGGGGTCGTCCAAGGACTTACCTGCTGATCCACCCCGGGAGCCACCCATAGAGGTGTCCAAGGTGCCCACAGAGACTTCTAATGAGGTCCGTACTGACGCGCCTAAGGAGGTGCCCACGGAGACGTTTGAGGAGGAAATGCCGCCTGAGGTGCCCCCGAAGGCGGCCAGGCTGCTGGGAGGATTGCAGAAGGGCACACCTAGGGAGATTCCTGTTGAGTCAGCTCAAGAGGTGCCTGTCGAGGCGCCAAAGCACGTGCCCACGGACTTGCACATTGACTTACCCGTTAAATCATCCAACGAGTTGCCTCCTGAGCTACCCAAAGAGGTGTATTCGGACGCGCACACGGATATACAAATGGAAGCACCCAAGCAAGCGCCCGTGGAAGATTCTAG
Source organism: Diaporthe helianthi (assembly GCA_001702395.2). Taxonomy (NCBI): domain Eukaryota; kingdom Fungi; phylum Ascomycota; class Sordariomycetes; order Diaporthales; family Diaporthaceae; genus Diaporthe; species Diaporthe helianthi. The sequence goes on from MAVT02001670.1 coordinate 5,488, forward strand.
GGAGTTGCCCACTGAGGTGCTCCCAGAGTCACCAATAAGCGTGTACAGCGATGTTCCTACAACTGCGTACGCGGATACCCCCACAGAAGCGCCCAAGGAATTGTCCATGGAGCCGCCTAAGGAGGAGCATACTGGATTTTCCGAGGGAGTGCACACTGAGGCATCGAGGGAGGTGCGCCCCGAGTCACCCAGGGACATCCCCACAGGGTTTCACGCAAGTGAGCTTAGCGAGGCACCCAAGGATGTGGGAACAGAGCTCCATGCCGGAGAGCCCATTATGGCATCTCAAGAGATGTCTATCGAAGCAACTGGGGACGTCCCCACAGACGTCCCCGCCGAGGAGCGTGTTAGCGCGTCTCAGGAGGTGCCCACGATTGTCACTGAAACTCCTACGGATTTCCACATAGACGAGCCCATCGAGGCATTCAAGAGCGGCACTGCAAACGTCCATGCCGAGGAGCCTACCAGTGTGGCTCGGGAAGTGCCCACAATGGTCACAGAGGTACCCGTGGAGGCGCCTTCGGGGTTGCCCAGAGACACGGACGCCGACGCGCGCACGGCGACTCCTGAGGTGCCCATTATGGTCACCGAGGTACCTCCCGAATTGCCCGTCGAGTTGTCCAGGGCGGTCCAACCCGAGCTGCCTTCTGAGGAGCCCAACGAGGTGCCCACGATTGTGCACACAGGGGTCCCTGCTGACTCGCCCGTGGAGGCTCCTAAGGAGGCAGCTAAGGAACCACCCAAGGAGGTCTTGTGAAGGACCCTTGCGCGGGCTCGTCTTTGCATTATACGATCTGATGTTTTTGGAACGAATGTGTCTGTCATCTTAGGCGTTAGGAATAGCATTTGGGCAAACGGCACACCCATTTTGAATTTGGGAGCACATAGAGCATTCATCTCAATTTACATCAGCCGAGTCTCCCTCCTTCTTGTCTGTGAACACCTATCCCGCTCAAGACGCACGCACGCACATGCACCCTGAGCAATGCTAGGTGCTAGTGATTTAGCGAGACACGTATGCCTCTAAAATGTAGCTTTATTGCGTAAGGTTCGCTCTAGTCTATCAGACATGGCCAGCAAAAACAGATAGGATGCACCGTTTAGGGCCTATCTTCCTTCCTGGCATGCGCCCCCCCCCCCCGGCAGATCTACCATTTCGCTTTTTGCTACAGTTCAGAGATGCCTTCTACGTCTATGTCCAAATCAGCAGACGAAATGGCTCAATGTCACAGGGCTGGTCCTCAGCGTAGACACCCTCGAACGTGCCATGTCTCGCGCCAATTTGCGGCTCCCTCCTCCTTGTTCCAGAATCGTGTGATCTTGGCCAGCCGTGGCACTCAGACGCCAGTTTGCAACGAACACGGGCGGGCGTTCGCATCACGGCTCGGATGGCCAGCCAAGTCACCAGCTTCTGTAACTTTTTTCTTCTTTTTTTTCTTCGTCTTCCTGTTATTTAATTTTTTTCTGATGATGGCTTCCCTGCATAAGATAGATCAGTGCAAAAAAGGATGTCGGGGGATCAAAGCTCAACCAGCGCTGACCGTCGAAGTCTGCTGTCGCTTGGCTGTATCTATGGCTTCCTGGAACAAGAATTAGTGACAAGGAAATTCTAACTAAGATGAGTCACATACCTGAGTAGGCGCCTTTCGTTTGACTCCATTCGGTACTTGCGCCGTCTTCTTCTTAGGTTTCGAGGGCTTGACCTCGCCGGGCTCGAAAACATCGTCGGGAAGGTTGCAGTTTCGGACGTGCTGCACGCTGATGCCACAGCAATGTTGAAGCTCACTCTCCCATTTGTCCCAGTCGTACAACTTGGCCTTGAACTCATTGACTTCGTAAGACAGGTCGAGTGATTTCGCACCTGTTTTGTCAATCCGCCTGGTGTTAAGACACATACGCGTTTCGAGAAAAGGATAATGAAAAGGCCGTATGGGCTTTTACCATCAAGAGTGTGGTCGCAACTCTGGACTGGGGGTTATGACTCACCTTCGCGCAGCTTGATGCCGATGTAGTGTGTCGAGGTGAACACATCTTTCGGGCCCTCATCCTCTTCTCCCTTGACTTCGGCGCCATCTCCGGCTTCTTCTTTCTTGACCTCGGTCTGTGACGTTGGCTCGCCTTTCGCCGCGTCATTACCTGACTCTGTCTTGGACTTGTCGTCAGCGTCATCACCGTCCTTTACGATGTACTTGAAACTTCCGTCCAGAATGGCGTTCCACTCATCCATGCCGTGGACGGTCCTGTGTTTGCGCTCATACCCCTTATTGAAGGGGCGCGCGAGCTCGACAGAAGAATGTCGCTCCAGATTTTGAACGAGAAGACGGATCTTGGATTCGACGAAGCCACCCCAAATATTGCTGTTCTCCTTGGTCGTGCTGGCTGCGTTGACCATGATGTAATACTTGTAATCCTGACTAAAGAAAGTGTGCTTGACGAAGAGTGACTTCCAAGGGAGTTTTCCAATCATGATCTGGTCCACAACTTGGGCAAAATCCTCTAGTTCTTTCTGTATGATTGTCTTGCTTGAGTGTGTGATATTAAAGGTCGAACACATGGACGGGTAGGCCGGAGTAATGATGGGCATGAGATGATACGAGTCTCCCTTGTACACCTGTCTCGGTAATTTAGTCACGAGGTGCGCAATAACAATACTTGTTGAGGAGCTCGCGGTCGGTGCATACCTGGGGGTTCCACACTCGAACCTGCAGGGGTCCCTCCTCAACCTTCTTCAGCAACACGGGTTGAGGCCAGGGCCAGCGCTGCATGATGTGAAAGAATTTGTTCACCAGGACAGCACCGTTTGCCTTTGGATAGAGCTGACAGACTCTGGCCACCAACATCGCCCACGCCACACCTCCAGGGAAGCCCATGATGTTGGCGTAAATGGCGCGCTTCTGCGCCCACAGCTTGATGGCCCGCAGTGCCAGTCTGAAAGACGTCTTCTCGGGGACCAGCTTCAGGATGTCGTCTGTGACTCTCGTGCCGTTGAGCGATCGCAGTTCAGCATCGTCGAGGCCGCGCAGGAGGTTGTTGTCGAGCAAGTCCCAGGGCGTAGAGAGAGGCGGTATCTCTGTGACGGTAGCGATTCTAGAGAAGATTAGATCTATGCTGATGCCAGAATACTCGAACTTGATGATGGGCACAAAGGCATCGGTGACGGCGGTGAGGTCCTCGATGGACCCAGGTGGCGCCATCTCGTTGAGCAGGCCCGGGAAGTGTTCGAAGAAGTCCTCTCTGGTGACGTATTTGGGGGCGACAACGAGGGTATCGATATCGGAGCCTGGGCCGAAGACGCCCAGGCGATAACTTCCGTATGTGAAGACGCGACCTCTAGCAGACCTCACGATTGCAGCGTTTTCGGAGTGTCGTATCTGGGCGACGCGTTGCACGAAGACATCGGCGATGGACTGGATCGATTTCAGGACAACCTCCCTGCGATGAGAACGTGGCGTCAGATGTTTGCGCGTGATATGTACAATGCCTGGAGTTGTGGGCTGCCTGTTGCCTACCTCTTCTGCGTCTCGGTCGCATGCTCGTACGTGTTCTGCGCCTTGAGCTCTGCGAACAAGGCGTCGTTTGCGCGCTTCTCGGCCTCGGTTGGGAGTAACGTCGAAATAGGAGGCGTCACGCCCCACTGGTTTTCGGCTGCCATAACGGCGTCGAGGATACTCTCGGGGAGGATGCGATGTTTGGGGCGACCACAAAAGTCGTTGTCGGGAACTTCTGTCGATGTCCTGTCCCCGTCCAGGTTGTTCGTTTCACAGAAAGGTCGACCTGGGGCGGCTCGTGGGGAGGTGAGACGGCAGGAGTACTTGTTGGCGCTACCACCTGTGGGGCGTGTAAATGGCTTGTTAGGTAACAGTTAAGAAAAATTACGATGACAACGCTTTGATTTACGCTAATAGCAACCTTGCAAATAGCCCTACCATGCTAATAGCTTTACTATACCTACCTAATATACGTTACTAAATGTTAGAATTTTAATCACTAAATAATAACATTATCTATATTATTACTTAGTAGTATATTATAAGTTATAAGTAACTTATCTTATAATTAAATAATTATAAGTTTTATAAAACTATATATAAAGATAATTAGTTAAAAAAGGTTTTATCTTATTTTTTTAAACTAAATACTATTATTAAAGTTCAAGACTTTAAACTAGAAGTTAAATATTTAATAAATACTTTAAATACTTTAAAAATTATTAATACTCTTAAAATAGTATAAGTTATCTAGTATATCTTAAAGTAATATTGTATTTTACTATTAATATACTTAATAACTTTAAGTAATACTATATTTTACTATTAATATACTTAATAACTTTAATATAAATAAATAACTAGGTAAAACTTATAAAATATTCTAAAATTTTATTAATTTAAATATTTAAATTATCTTACTAAGTATTTTAGAAATAGTAAAAGGTAGTATATAAGGTAGCTAAAGGGCCCTAGTAGTAAATCCCTACTAAAGCCTTTATCGATAAGGCTACTATACCTATACCTACTAACTAGGCTTATAGAAGTTAAGTTTTTCTTGTTTTCTTTCTTAGGTAAGCCTACTTATAAAATCTACCATATTTAGGGTAAATTTCGAGCCCTTATACTATAAAGCCTAAGTAACGTCTAAGAAACTAGGTTTTGAATAAAAGTATTTTAATTACGAAAGACGAGTATTTAGATATTTTACCTTAAATATAAATTATATAAAAAGTAAATACTAATTATAATAACTTAGATTAAAATAAAACTAATTATTTTATTAAAGTAAATACTGTAGAAGTTTAAAAGAAATAAGAAAATACTAATAAATGTAAAGCTTAAGAAAATAGTTTATCTAATAAAAACATATAAGCTTAAGAACGTTTTAAAAGAAATTAGTATAATAATTATTATAAATATACTTAATATTAAGCTTAATAAGTTGAAATATATTCTTAACTAAGAAATTAATATATGTAAAGCTTTAAAACCCTTAATAAATAAGTATAAAGAAAACTATTACTAAATATTAATATAAAAAATAAAAGATTTATAAATATAAGAATCTAAGTAATGTTAAACACTAACGAGTTGCCCACCCTAATAAGTTACCTACTTTTACGCTAACTAATCCCCTCTATCTTTCTTACGCGTTTTTTCGCGCACCTTCTCAAAATAACAAAAACAAAAAAA
>MAVT02001671.1:0-10669 GCA_001702395.2 Diaporthe helianthi
CCCCTTCTATAAAGAGTTCTTAGTATAATTAATCCTCCTTCTTTTAACTTAATTAATATATAAGAGTAACTTTTTATCCTTACTTATATATTCTACGCGCCTAAACGGTTAATATATAAGGTTAGGGGTAGAAAGCCCCTAAATCTAAGCGCAAGCCTCGCCCTTAGCTTTAGTATATTCTTTAATAAATTAATTAACCTAAACATTATATTAATTATACTTTTATATTTTACTATTATTAATATATAGTAATACTTAGTATTTTTAACTACGTTAGCTTAAATATAAGAGATATAGCTAGTAAAGTTAGCTATAGTAATACTATATAACTTAAAATAAATATACTTAGAAATAACTTTAAATATAGTTAAATATAATTTCTACTTAAAATATTATACATTTAAGCGTATAAATAGTATAGATTTATATAGTTATACCTTATATATATTAATAAAAAAAACTAGTAATATATAAGTTAATATACTTATATTAATAACTTATATAGTATAACTTTATTTAAAAAGAATTCGTATATATAAGTAAGTATAAATTAGTTAAAATATAAGTATACTACTAGTTTTCTTAAATACAAATATTTACATTTATATTTAAAATTAAATTTAGTTTAAAATAATATAATTAGATTTATAAACGTTTATATTAATATTAATATTATATTTTTATTTTTATTTTAAGTTTTTTAAAAGGTATTTAAGTAATTAAGTTTAACTTTAAATTTAAACTTTTAATATAAAACTTTATTTATATAAAAGGTATTAAAATATTAATTAAAAAAGCTATAGTAGATTTTATATACTTAAAACCTTAGCTATAAAACTTAAGATTATAATAAAATATAATAATTTAAAATTAAAAGTTAAGAGAATTCTTAAAAATAAATAATTAAATTTATATTATATAAGATATATTTATATAAATATTTTAAAAGTAAAATATTTAAAACTTAAACAACGTATAATTTAAATTATAGTTAATAGTAACTTACTTTAATATTAGAATTTTTAAATATCTTTAATATATAAAAAGTTATATTTACTTTTGAATATATATATAATAAAACTAAAACAATTTAAATATTTAATTATTTAATTAAGTACTTTTTTAAATTAAAAGTTTAAATTTAAATTTAATTATTAAAATTATTCTTATATTTATAAAAACTAATAGTAAAAAGAATATAAGTAGTAGTTTTAATATTTATAAAAGTAATTATAAACTATAAGCCTTTAATACTATACTTTACTAAGCTTATATATATTAGCTTACTACGATATATATAGTTTTAGTCCTTAGAACTTACTTCGAGCTTAGCTCTTTAAAGTTGTTTTAATTAAACTTAATATTTAGCTTATTAAACAAATTAAACCTTTATTTAATACTAATCTTTAGAGCTTTCTTTAATAATAAACTAATTCTTTAAGTTTTTAAAAAAACCTACTTTATAGTATTAATAGCGTATAGAGTATAGTGTTTAAAAAATAAACTTTAAATAATATAGAAAGATAAATTATAGTTAATATAAAGTAATAAGTAGTTAATAAAGTTCTAGCTTTAGCTAAAAACTATATTTTTCATCCCTTCCCCCCCTACTTTTCTTTTTACTCTTTATTTATTAAGTACTTTTGCTATTAGATTTTGTTTTAGAAGCTTATAGGCTATATATATATAAAGACTTTAATATCTCTATATTTAATTTAATAATTACTTATATAAAGGGTATATACTATCTTATTTTTATTATCTTCCTTTTTTTTCCTAAACCTAATATAAGTTTCTTATTATTAATTATAAAAGTAAAAAAAAGAAGTATTTATTACTATAGTCTTTTTATTTTATAATTTTTTAATAAATATTATTTTTTTTATAGTTTTATTACTTAAGTAGCTTTCTTTTAAAAGATTACTTTATAATTAGTAATAAGTTATATTTTAACTTTCTTTAAAGTTAACTTTTAACTATAATAAAGATTATAAGTATTAGCTTACCTATTATATAATATTTGATAATATATTAAGTTTTATAAATAGTAATTTATTAGTAATAATAGGAGTAGTTTTTAGGTTAGATTTTCTTTATAAAATTCCTTTAAATAGTACCTTTTTTAAGTCTTACTATATAAATACTTTACTATTTATTAGCTCTTAGGCTTTTTATAGTAATAATTTTAATTAATACTACTATTAGGAGCGATACTCTCTAGCTTTATTTATATAGTATAAGGCTATAGATTTGTACCTAGATAGGCTTTTTAATACTATATCCTTTATAAACGCTAGGTCTCTAAGCGTTTACTACTAGGGTATATAAAGGGACCGTACGCCTTTAGGTTGTCTACGGATTAAGGACAACAATACACTATTAGAGTTCTGTGTCTAAGCTTACGCAGTTCAAAGCATTTTAGCAGTCAGTTTATTTCCCGTCAACTCTCTAACTGAGAACAATCCTGAGCTGGACATCGTCCATGCCTGGTCTCGCACAGCCAGCAGCTGCCTGCAGGTTGAGACATATAATTGCGTACCCAAGAGAAGCAATTCCATTAGTTTAAAAGCTAACCAAGGCTTTTCAGGTGTTCAGTGGAAACACTATGGCAGGGTGCAGCTGTCCCACTCTCAATGTCCCGCTCCCACGTAGGGTAGCCGTACTTTCCCAACATACCTAGGTAGAAGAGAGCAAGCAACACCACCCAAAATGGAAGTCTAGGCCATTCCTTCCGAAGTATTACGGAAAGAGCACAGGAGCTCCAATTCTGCAGGGGAATTGGGTTTTCTAGGGTTCGAGTGGATGTTCCACATCACAAGCATCCTCCCAGCGCACTAGCAGCAGCAACACTTTCTTTTGAAAAGGATATTGGTATCAGCAACGCCCGGACGGCGAAGGAGAAGATGATAATTATAGCTAAAAGAAGGTAACCCGTGATATATGCTTAGATATATAGGTTTATATGTGTGTAGATGCAAACGTGCCCGCCAATGCTCGCTATACAAAGGCTTTTTGGTTTTTGTGTTATATTTTTTCTTCTAGTCTTGCAGACGTCCTGGCCCGTGGTGCCTTTGCTACGTCTCTTCCTCCCAACCTCAAAATCCTCCAATGCAGAATAAAGAAAATGTATATTTGATGCCTCTCTGCCTTCCCTTTTGGTCAGCCCCTGGAAAGGGCGAGTAGAGGAAAGTGGTTGTTTGGTGTTTGGTTTTTTTGGGGTTTGAAATGACAGTTGCAGACCGGCTCGGGATATCGGTGTGGGAAAGCATTTTCGAACGCCATGGCTTATGATGTTTTGAGTTGGATTGATCGATTGTGTGTTCTTGCACCACAAAGCTCCGGCCCTGAAGAGTAAGATGATTGGATATGGGGTCATGACAGTCATGAATGAGTCCCTGATCTGGGAGAAAATAAAAGGTGAAGACAAGCATTACAATGGTTTGTAAGTTCCGCGTGAAAGAAATGAAGGACGGCTTGGAGTCGACAGCCAGCCGGGATGCGTCTTGTCCCCTGGGTCGTGGCGCAGGCCATGTGCTGGCGCGTTGATATATATGCCGGGCGATGCGAGCCTGGCCTTGAGTGGTCGGATCGGGGATCCCCTTGGCGATGAATCGGTTGACGGAGCCTTGAACCTCTCGGTTCTGGCAAAGGACAACGAGTGCTCAGCGACATCGATGCCCGTCCTCTTGGCTATATGTGCTCACAGGAAGCCACCCTCGCCGCCGAGCACACCAACGCCGTTTCGCCAGCTGCTGCAGGCCTGATCATGAGAACTGCGGTCTGTGGCACGATCCCTCTCGAAGTCCGGCGATTTGAAGAGGGGCGGCGTCCCACGAGGCTGCATTGCCGAACGAGTCGCTGCAGCGGGCTGGGTGTCCGTCTCGCCGCCGGGGCTGCCGTTAAGTAGCATGCTGCCGGTGCTGCTCAGTCTTCTCGTGAACTCGGTGAAGCTGAGCCTCTTGCTGCCGTTGCTCGCTGCCGATTGCCGCTTCTGCCCTTCGGCTATCGTGCTCGTCCGGTACAAGGACGCTGCCGGGTTGAGCCCGCCTACGCTCTCCTGGACCGAGGTCCTGCGTGAGGTGACACTGCTCCTGCCGGGCGACACGTCGGGAGGCTGCTGGCTGACGCCTAGGCTCAAGCCATGGAGGCCGCCTATCTGGGTTTGACTGTACGAACTCTGAGCAAAAACCGGTCTGTTGGAAGAGCCTCGACCAAGGTTGGACCCACTATTCAAAGCCATCAGCGTCTCGTTGTTGAAGGCGATGGGAGACCGAGGTCCCGTTGTGCCACGAGGAGACTGAGATTGAGGCGTTCGTCGCCCAGACACGTAGCCGAGTGTCCTCCGTGACCGGGCACGCTTGCTTGTTTGATCCTCCTCGACATCTTCCTCTCGCCCGTACCCAGAGTCACCATGGGTTGAATCCGAGTCCGAGCCTTCCGATTCGTCATCTGACGAGTCGTCTAGATCCCAACCACTTCGTAAATGCGACTGTTGCAAAGAGTGCGGTGGAGAAGCAGGCGGTGAGGCCGGCCGCCTCATCGTTGTCCGTGGTCTCTGATCCCTATCTTTCCTCTGCTCGTCGACCTGTTGCATCAACACTTCAAAGCGGGCAAGCGAACTCAGCTTCTCTTCGCCTGGGATCTGCTGATCAGACCCCGGGATGCAGTGTAGCTGGAAAGCTCTGTCCAGGATCGTCTCTCGCGGGGCTGGCGGTGAGCCAGACTCTATAGTGGCCGGTGGGGAAAAGGGAGGCATGGACCCCATGCTGTCGCGCACGTTCCGCACCGGGGAGCTCAGGGTTGAAGATCGCCCCTGCGCTGTCGTCCACCCCTCTATAAAGCCGCCGTAATGCCCACCAGATGTTGCAGGTGAGGGCAAGTCTGATGGCATTACTGAAGCGTAGGTGTGCGGCGCAAGCGGTGGCAAGTTGATGCCAGCCAGTGACGAGATGTCACTGCGCCGGGATCGTAGACTCGGGGTATCGGAGAATGTAAGTGGTCTCTCCCGGCTCGATCCCGTTGTCGTAGACGACTTGTGCTGCAGCGATGACTTCGGGGCGCTGGGCGGCCTGTTTTGGTAGTACTCGGAAGCATCACGAGGCTGTCGTTGTGCGACCGGGCTGTTGAAGCTGTTGGACGCCGGGGACATCGGGCTCATCGGGGTCATGTCAGGTATGTTTGGTTGGATCGTGGCTTGTATAGCCCTCGCCCAGTCTTGAAGGCTCTGTCCATCGCGGCTAACCTCTTCGGCCCGGAACCACAGCTGCATCGGGCCGGACTCCCGGCTCGAGGCAACGAGGCCTGCTGCCCGGCTCGACCGACGTTTACGAAGCTTGTCTGTTGAAGCATCAGGGGCAATGGTGATGATGAGGGTCGGTAGCACTGGGCCTTGCTTGCGATGCGCGGCCATCTGAACCTGGCATTGGACGATTGTGCTGACGGCATATTGTTGAATAGGCTCTCGGTCATCCTAGGCCGTGATATAATCAGTCAGTTTGCTCACGGTTGCAGGCGATTGCACAAATATGGATTGTCTTACCGACGCCTTGTAAATAGACAGGTAGGTGTTGGCATCAAACGAAATATTACTCTGGCTCCGTGAAGATCCCCGGCCCCCCTTGGCGATCGGGCATGATTGGGACTGCGATGGTAAGTGCTCTGGCTTCACCTCTCGCTGAGCGCTCCCAAGAACTACAAAACGGGCCTGCTCTTTCGGTCAGATCAACAAGAACAAAGGCAGGGCTGATGAGGGCGGAGGGGTGATGCACACCTTCCACAGCGCCCGTCCCAGGATTGTTCCCCTGTCGGGCGGGACAGTGAGATAACCCTCCATGTTGTCTTGTTTTAGAGACCGGTCTGATGTTGGTGTGGGTGAGGAACCTTGGCAGGTTCACCTTGAGAATCCCCAGATCGTCTGCGCAAGAGGGCTGGCTGCACAGTTTGAGGCAGATTTGAAAGAGCAAAAAAGAGTTGCAGGTAGTGATTAAGCATTAACCGACACACATGATGGTGAAGAAGTGCAAAGAAATTCAGACACACGGGGCCAGGCCGGGATAAGGGTATGTGTCTCTCGCGCTCTCGTCCTTGGTATTCTTCAAATCCAGCAGAAGACAAGCACACCCTGCCCTTCACCGAGGGGCCGGTCAAGGCAGCGGAGGGGAGGGGAGTAAAATGGGTACGAACGGGCGGATTCTTGGGAAGGTGAAAGGTCACTGCCTGCCAGCAATGCAGCAGGGAAGAAGGATTACAGTCTTCTTCATCTGGATGCGGGAAGGGACAGGGACAAGCCTCTAAGAAATAACCCATGGAACGCAATCTAGACGAGACAATTGGCCGATGTGGTCATAAAAGGTGGCCTCCATGCCAGTCGTCCGTTCATTGATCAAAGGGGCGGCTTGCAACCAGATCGTGCATGTGGGTACGATACAGATTAAACGAAGAAGTGGGAAAAAAACAGGACCGGGATGTTTGTAATAAAACAAGATGGATATTGACAGGCCTGAAACGGACCAGGGCAAGAACTCTCTGGCCAAGGGGCTGTAGTGTACATAGTGTACGGAGTACCAGCGCGGTAGATTGCTCCTAGCGCACGGCTGGGACTTTTCTCGAGGCACACGCACATCATGTACATGGGTCAGATCCGGTTATGGGTTGGGGGCGATGCCAATAACCCAGCGCAGCAGGCCCGGAGCGAGCTCCCTCCTCAGATGCAGGTGGATCCCCTCGATCAAGCGAATTGAATTCTGCAGTCGGCAGGGAGAAGTCGCCATCCAGGAACCATGGGATGCAGGGTCTGCCAATTTCCAGTTTTCCACTGGGACAAGACCCCACAGCTTCCATTGCCGATCAAAGATGCCTTTTGGCATTCTGCGGGTGGCCTAAGGGGGGAGAGAGCCATGTGCGCACCCGGCGTAGGCGTGAACGCATTGTTTCTGATAGTGTGGGTGGGCACCGCTCAAAAACATGCACTGACGCCGCTTGTTGAAGGAGAAAAACCTCAACAAGCGTGCCTTCAAGGAAAGTCTTCAAGGAAGTTGCGGCCAGAAAGAACATTTGGCTCAGCGATGAAGTAAGGTCTGGATCATACCAGGCACACAGGGCACGCTGGCACGCTAGGCCGGCGCCCTTGCAGGTGTGCTGGCGCTGTTTGGGGAGGGTGGAGGGGGGGAGTGTGGACCAAGAGGAAGTCTTGAGGTCAGGTGAAGGTGAAGGTGACCAACCACCCCCCCCCCTTCCCAAAATCGGCGGGCTGCATTGTGTGGCTTGAAATGTTCTGACGGTCCCAGCCGGCGGGCTTCGTAGTTGCAATATGACCAGCCGGCGCCCCTCTATCATAGGATTCGGATTGGTTATTAGATTGGTCTGCTCTGCGGTTTGCGTTCGGGCCCCTCTCATGTACTTGGGTCCCAACGATTAGAATGCAACATGATCCCCTGCTTGCAAATGCTGTGTAACAGGAGGACGCAGGAGCTTGGATTTACACACGTGTAGTCTATCGGTGCGAGAGGTGAGAGATCTACCACAGCATCCCGGGGAAACTTGAAAACCTCCCGCGTTGCCCCTGAAGCTGCTGCAAGGCAGTTCACGACAGGAGTCGTGGACGGTATGGTCCAGAATGGCCGAGAAGAAGCCTCTTCCGAGCAACATGTGTCTGAGACTGATGCGGCTCGGAACAGGGGTCAGTGGGCCTGACTGTTTTCTGTTCCCTGGTCCGTGCCGTTTCTTTTCAACTGCAAAGCCCGAGGTCGCTTTGTCACGATTTGACTCTGGGGTCTCCATCCTGGCTGCTGCATTCGTGAGACCCGATGGGTGGATTCAAAAGGCCCTGGGAACCCAGCGGACCAGCCAGCCAGCACGGAGTGTGTAGTGCTGTGCTGTGCTGTGCTGTGCTGTGCTGTGCTGTACCGCAGTCGACATTTATTATCGCGCGTGGTGCGGCACGGATCGTGGTGTGTTAGTAGCAGTCATGGTTTTGGCCATGTCACCCTGTTGGTTGACAAGTGGCGGAGGTGGCTGGAAGCTCCGTGTAGTGCCACTTCCAGAGTGCATAGTACTCCGTACCTAGGTCGGCATGGAGTGTGTGCCTGGATGAAACAAGAGATGCTGCGCATGCAGTTTGCAGCTCGATTGCATCTGCTGCAAAGCGCGCCCGTTGAGCTGTACGACACCAACAACGACACCAACAGGGGGACGCGCAGGTGCGGTGCGATACTGTTGGCCGAGAGTCAGTCTGGCAGTCTAGTCAGTCAGTTCCTCAGTCCATCAGTCCGTCGGTCCGTCAGTCTGTCGGTCGGTCGGTCATCCGCGGCTAGTGCCGCCAACCAGACCCATCGTCATTTGTCGGAAGATGATCGAGGAGGTCTAGGTGTGGAACTGGGCGTTGCTTGTTGTGTCGCATCGTTGAGTGATTACGAAGGGGGGAAGGGTATGGGTTAAACAAGGTGAAGGGAGGAAGGAAGGGTTTGCCTGCCGCAATGCCGCCTGCTATCTTCCTTACGCCCCTTCCCGTCTGAACTTCGGAAGTCTTGACGGCCAGAAAACGGCCTGTTCCTGACCGTGTGGACCCCTGCAGAGTCATCGTCGGGTCTACCCGTATCAGGCTAATAACACAATCCCCAACTTCAAATAACGAGCACGTCGTCGATTCGTCAACTCACAGCATCCCGTCGAGTGGAGCCAGCCGTGGGCCCTGTCCAGATCAATGTCCCGTCCAAGCACTTGAAGTTGAGACGAGCCCAGAAGCGGCCGTCTTCTTCTACATAGCTAGGTACAATCTCCAGCCATCCAGCCCTTCACACCTCACCGCTTAACTGCAATCTTATTACGCACACCCAGGCCCAGGTCTTGCGTGCTCTGCGTATGTACAATGCGCACACGTAATAAATGCTCGAATCAGAAGCCCCGAGAATATTCTATTTCCGGGGTTACAGCAACTAATAAGCTGCAGTCTGTACCTGAATCGATCTCGGCATCGCAAGCCTGGCCAGGTCTGCCAGGTCTGCCAGGTCTGCCAGGTCTGCCAGGCTAGCTAGCCCCAAGCGATCTAAGGTCGAGAGGGCAATCTTGCATCAAGACCTGTAGACCTGTAGGCCTGGATGATCTGGATGATGTGCTTTAACGTTATTACACCCCACCTCTGTCAGGCTGTCTGTCAGGTCAACAGCGATCGGTCCAGCTGTCAAACCGCTCGAACCCCTGCTTCGACTTGCTTTTTTCTTCGGCACTTGACAGTTTTCAGGATCTGACGGCGTCGATACTTGCTTTTGCATCATGCCGACTTTCGATATTTCAATCTTGGCCGCCTTTGCACCGACCGGCCCGATCATTCGAGACCTGGCCCATGCATCATAGCGTCCGGATGTCGGGACGCCGCCTACCAAACTTGTATGGAGTACCGTCACAGGCACTCCGTAACACAGTACTTTAATCATCCAGCAGCCATTTGGGTTACGATATGATTGTGACCCTCCGGTGCGAGCATCGTCCCACATCCGACATGTGCGCACCTCCTAACTAAAATTAGGTGCAGACCAAGTCCGTTTGGGGCAACTAGCCCGGCGTCTTCCTCTATTTGATCAAAACTCGAAGACTAGAGAACTTTGCCAGGGGATCGCCTAATCCAAAATGCGCCGACCTTCTACGCAGTACACTACTGCGTGCAGCGTGTGGTAGACTACCTAGGTACTTAAGCACACCTATTCAGCTAGGCTGCCAGGTCGACCCAGGCAAGCAACCCGGGTCCCATCTCGCAGCCTTGCAGCTGTCTGTCCCTATCCATCAGCCCCTGCATCAGGGACTGCTTCTTGCGAGAGGAGGGGAGGGGAGGAGAGTGGATGGGATTGGAGGCGGGGGGGGCTTTTCCTGACTCGAGTCACACCCACCTGCGTGCCCGACAGTCGGACTTACTCACTCCTTCACATCCAGCACCTTTTAGCTTCCTGGCACCGGCCATCTGGCACCTGGCACCTGGCACCTGGCCACTGTGTCACCGTCTATGCTCGCCCATCTTCCGAGCGCTGGTTCCTACCGCGCCACGTGGTGTACCCGGGGGTCTGACCTTTGGTTGACCCCCTTCGCTCGCCGCTTAGGGGGCGCTAAAATTGCGCTACAGCCTAAATCGCGCTATATTCCAACGTTTTTTTTTAGTGTAGAACACAGCCAAATCAACAATCTATTAATAATTTCAGCTTTACATTATTTACACTATATACTACTATGAAAAAATTACATAGGTAACTTAAAGCTACAACGATAATTAGTTTATACTTATTCTTTTAAGTTTATAGTATTTATTACTATAGTAAAGGCTAATAGTTACTACTACTATTGCTAGATCTACTACTAAATCTACTAAGTTAATAGATATTTTAGTATTCTCTATACTAAAGTAAAATACTTAAAATACTACGCCTATAAGAAGGTCTAGTTAAATCTAATTATTAGAATAGCTTTAGTAATCGTTTATTTACTTAGCTTAAAGTATATAATAGAATATAAAGAGTATAGGTATAGTAGGATAAGTTATAGTATAAAGAGTACTAAGATACTTAAAACACTATACTTATAGCGTCTACTATTAGAATATAACTTAAAAAATAGCTTTAAAAGACTTAAAATAGCCTCTTTTATTACTAGGAGTAATTATATAGTTAGAGAATATATAGTAGTA